>JAKTRJ010000020.1:0-159749 GCA_030579655.1 Liangdongia dryadoides
TACACTGAGCACTGGGTCGTTATAAGAGTATCATTATTAGTAGACACTGATATGACAGATCTTCTAACGGCTCCTTAAATGATTTTATGTTGCTCTTAAAGGTATTGTTTAGTTATTTAGTAATGGTTTCATTTCTCACTTTGTTTATGATTAAATTAAGCTATCAATTGGTTAAGAAATCATTAACAAGTTCTAGGCGTTCGTGCTTTTATTAGAACTCATTATATATTGCATTACTACCAATGTTATATCTTTTCATGTTCTGTTGTACTTCTCGTTCAGTCTTTTCCCTTAATATTTTTGTGTTCTACAATTTTAGTACGCGTCTTCTTAAAGCGTTGTTATGTGAATGATGCATCGTTTCCATAAATACAGTGCATAATATTGCCTTAGTTGTCTGGGAAATTATTGTAGAAGTGGTAACAATGCATGTATTACATTGTTGCTGTGCCAGTTGACGCATGTCACATTGCGATGCTTGATTGTAAACAGTACCCAAGACCACTTGGAGAACAACTTCAACACGAAATTATAAAGACTATAAAAAACATATATTTTTCATAATAGTCTTATTTGAAAGCTTCATCTTTGAGAAGTATAATTTTAAAGTATTATAAATTAAGACTAATTATAAGTAATAGAATACTTGCTCTACATTCCTTAAAACATGCTTTTTTACATAAAACCTAAAATAAAATCAAACTTTCTTAGACAAAGTTATATAAACCATAGACTATTTAGTTCAAAATTCTACGAATAATCAGAAAATATAACTATCTTCTTGATATTACCTCTGGCTCTTGAGATAATTTTTTCAAGTTTGTCATTTTCAAAAGCTAAACTATTGTATTAATTGTTTATCTTTTGTTAAACTTAAAAAATTTCAAAAATTCAAAAATCATCTTTTCCAAAAATTCGTTGATACAAGGATATATTAACCATCTAAGACATCAGATAATCTAAGATTAGTTGAATTGAGACTTTGAAAGAATTTTCTAGTTATAATTTATAGTATTTTTCCATATATTTTTAATAAATATTATCGTTATTAAGAAAAAATTGAGATTTAACAATGGAAACTAATTAAAAGTTATACTTATTAAAAGAGAATATTTCAAGGATTAGAATGGTATTTTATTATGCAAAAATTTCTAATAAAATGTTGAAGTTATCCAAGGTTTAGCATGAAAGAAACTCTACCAAGTAATAATAAAACAACAAACTTTTGAATTAGTATCTCGAAAATACTTGAAAATACATCAGAAACTTTACTAGTCTACAACACTATAATGAAATTAATTAAACCTAAATATCCAATCCAAACTCTTTTCTAACTTGATTTACAAGAATACCAGTGGTTTTATCATAAACAACAGCATCATCTCACCAAGAACTTAATAATAATTTATAGACAACATCCAAATATTCTTGAATTTTGACATAACGTTCATCATGTTCGAGTACTATCTAAATTCAATTATTTAGCTACCTTTCCAAAAAGCTGGTTACAATATTCCAAGCCAATCTACGATTACTAAAACTATCTGGGGTAGCTAATCTTATGGATGGATATGGACGTCCAGTTAATGATAGTAATACCAAATGTGATTGATCGTGTAGCTTGATAATAAAGATACTCAGGAGCTTTATCAATTCTCAGTGAAAATCCACAGTTTTTATTGGGAGTTTAAAGTTATAAGAACTTTCATAAGAATTATATAAAGCTAAACCATCAGCAATGAATGTAGAGTTCAGCTTCCTACTCCTAGCAGTTTTGATGAATTCAAATAAAACAATTGATTAGTAGACTGAATGGGCTCAATTAAAAAACCAGATTTTTTTTTTTTATAAGGCGTATATTAACTATTGTTATTTAAATTTAAATGTTTAACCAAAGGCATAATTCTAATTTTTGTATTACATAATAAATTACGTCAGATAGAGAAGAGCAATTTAAAAAATGATTTTCAAAATTCAGGAATTGGTCCCTTGGCCCAGTTGGTTAAGGCGTGGTGCTAATATTTGATTGTTACGCCAAGATCAGCAGTTCGATCCTGCTAGGGACCATTTTTTTATGATTGGTTTATTGATTTTAATAACTTATAATTTTTATAAGCGAGACACTTGCAGAAAATCTGTATTTTTATTTAGTGGATTTCTTTTAGAATAATTGATGATTCTTTTTGAAATATTGAGAAATATAAGGCTTAAAGTTGGAATTAATTAGAAACACTAAATAGACAGCTAAAATACAAGATGTTGTTTATTCCTTTAACTATGGATGTTAGTGGATTAGGTTTACACAATTCTTTAAAACTTTTTCATAATCAACTTGTCAAGTAATAGTAATTTGTAAGCTTTAACTTAACACCCTACGACAAGTCATGATAAATTAGTTATATATATTATAAATGCTTAAATTATATAAATAGAGTCATAGAAAATAAATAAGTCGTAGTAGACAGTCTATATGAGTTTGGTTTCAATATTATTTTCAGTATTAGTTTCAATACTTACTGTAGATGAAGTGGGTTTTGGTAACTTCAAGGGAGTTTTATTCAAATATTTAATGTGCTTATTAATGAAACGACAAATAGCAAACATGTTTTTATCTTTGAAATATTGTAAATCAACTTTTGTTTCATCAACACATAATAATTCATTCATATTCTCAAATTGAATTTTTTCAAAATCAACAATTTCATCATTACTGTGAATATTAGTCATAGCGTTAGTTATGTCTTTGTATAATCTTATTTCTTTGTTATTTTCATCATAAAGTTTCCCTTCTTTTTTCAATTTATAAGGATTTAATTTTGGGAAATTTCCATGAATAGTGAAAATATCAGCTAAAGAATCATTATAATCACCTTTTTCAAAAGATAAACTATGATTGGCTATGAATTGTGTATAATATTCATAATCTTGAACAGGATTTCTTTGACCAATCCCAACACCGTGATATTCACCTTCATCATCTTTTGATTTTGGTGCTTCTCTCCAACCAATAGTTTTAATTTCCGAATAAACTTGATAAAACAATTCATTACTTTTAAATGCAGCAGCAATAAAAGTGTCTTTATCACCTTCACCAGCTTGACCTTGGGTTAATAGTGGATAAAAACAACCTGGACCATAGAAATTATAAAAAAAAGATAACAAGACTGTTTTAATATGGCTGTTTTTATTAATCATTAATTGACCACTCTCAGATGATAAACCTGGTAATGTACCCTTTAAATCATGCAATGGGATTTTAGAGATATCCTCAACATTATATATTGGATGATCTAATGGGAATTTCCCATTTCTAACAACAGTATTTTCAACAGGTAAATCAGCGATAGTGTAAAAAAATGGAGATGTAGTTCTCAGCCAATAATCCGGCCATATAACTAGACCATGTGATTGAAATGGATCCTGGTTGAAAAATGAATCTGGATTTGACATGACCATATTATCACTATCCATCAGTAGAACATTATCAAATGAAGATAATAATAGAGCTAAAGATTTGTATTGATAACCTTTAAAATCCAATGTTGGTAAAGTAGAATTTGAAGTAGAGTTATTAGAATTGAATGGAGCTAGAATTTCATACATCAAGATACATTTAGCATTCAAAGTTGGGAAAAATTCTTCACAAATTTGAGCTTCATATTCAGATTCTTTTGGAACGAGAACTTCCACAGGTAGTTTGGAACCAAAAAATCTTAAAGACTTTATTGCTAACAAAGTTAACCAAGTGTATTCTTCACCCATGATGAAAACAACCCCAGTACCAGAATACAAATCAGTTGGGAATTCATTAGGAAGGGCGTCATAGATTGTTTGATGGGCACGTGATAGATCAGAAATTTGAGAATCATTTAGATGTAATGGTTTGAATAGCTCATCAATGGTCCAATTGTAATTACGATCAATATTATCAGCCTTTGATCTTAGTTTTAATTTAGGGATTGATTGTTGTTGTGATTGGAAAATGGTGAATATGTTGTCATAAAAATCATGAAACTTTTTAGTATCAAGTTGATGCTCCTTTACATCACTTTCGATAAGTGGTAATTTTTGGTCTGAATCTTGTTTAGTGCTAGCTTTTTTAGAATTCAATTCTGGATTAGTATTGTTAATATTATTGATGTTCTCGTCAGTGTTTGTATAAGTTGATTTTAAATCATTGAGTATTGAGGGCACTTGGGACCAAACATTTTGGGAAACAAAACTGTAAACTAGAGTGACAGCAACCAATACTATTGAGCAGGAAACTAGTATTAAACGTAACGAGCAATGACGTTTCATTGTGATCATTGTAATAAACTATCTTTTCAGTCAAATTAAAGATATTAAGAATGAAAAAGGCTATGTTTTTATTTTCATTTCCATATTATTCTTTTTTTCCCGATTATTAAAAAAATTTAGTTGCGTCTGATAACAACAGCTTTAAAGCCGAAAAGAGAAATAAATTGAGAATTCAGAGACAAGTTGAAAAGAAGTTATTTTTGTAAACAATTGCTAGTTATCATAAATCTTCTATATAAATTATATTACTATGTTTATTTTAGTATCGTGGAGTATCCTTAAACACCTTTATAATACCAAATATACACCTTGGAATAGGTGCTAAAACTCTTCCATCGAACAAGAAAACAAAATATCAATTCATTAAAACTTTAAAAGAAGATCCAATGATATGGTTCTTTGGTGTGTTTACTTTCATGAACAGTTAGCAAACAACATGAGGTTCCCATCACTCTATAAGAATTTCGGGATATCAAAATTCGGGTCAATATTAGCTTCTGTTACTTAGAACTGATTAGAATACAGGTACAGCTTTACTATTTATACTTAGAAGCCAAACAGCTAATACAGCTACTTTTTGGTATTATTGTTACAATTGATAATGATGGCAATGAAGATAAAATTCCACTTGGTGTCTCAATGTTGAACCTTTCAGATTTAAAGAACAAGAAATATTCCGTTATAAATAATGTATTAAAATAATGCTATAATATATGATGTGTTTAAACAGTTCTCTTGTTTGAAGGTTCTAATGGTAATATCAAAGAAACAACACCAATGAATCCAATCATACCACCACAAACCCAAATTGGAACTGCAGAACCAGATTTAGCACCATAGTAATAAATTACTGGGGATAAAGAACCTGATATTCTACCCAAAGCAAGACATAAAGCACCACCAGTAGTTCTGGCTTGAGAAGGAAAAACTTCTGGTGTATAGGCATATAAACAACCATAATAAACGTTAAAGAAGAAATAAGTCATTGAACCAAAACCTAAATCCTGGTTTGGTGTTCTAACTGTTGTATAACCAAATAGAATTGCCATTGTTGCCAAGCCACCAAATGCCATTGTACCACGATGACCAACTTTTGGAATCAACATTAATAAAGCAGCAAACATTGGACCAAAGATACCAATAAAATTATCTAAAGTAGAATTTCTATAAACTATGTAATTGGTATTACCAACACTACCACCTTTTTGAGCAATGTAAATGTATAAGAAATTATAAAAAGTTGAATATGAGACACCAACGATAAACCAAGATAATAAAATCAAAGAAGTTGAATAAGACATTAATTTACTACCAAATAAAATATGAACATGATGTTTTGTAGTTTCCCAAACTTTCTTCCAATCGACATCAGAAGATTGGACATTTAACCCATGTTTAACTTCACCACATTCTTCTAATTGTTCTAAAGTTAAAGAAAATGGTCTATTATATCTTTCCGCAATTTTTCTTAAATTTTCAACTGCTTCAGCATCACGACCATTTGAAATCAAATATTTTGGAGTTTCTTCTAATTTCAAGAATAATAAACGGAATAAAGCACCAACCATAACAATTGCAGAATTAACATACCAACAGTATCTCCAACCTCTATTTAAATGAGAAGGACAATTTTCTGGCCCTGAACAAACATATTTAGTCATGAAAGCCCAAGCAATCAAATTGGCAATGGTTTGACCAACACCCCACCAAGCAGCTAAGAAAGTAGTTAACCATTGATATTTGAATGGTAAATATTCTAAAAACACTGCAACATCTAAAGAGATATTACCACCAGCACAAAAAGTTTGCAAAAATAAGAATAAACAATAAGTTTCATAAGAATTCATACCACCAACAACAAATCCTAATAAAGCAGCAAAAAATAAAGACCAATTGAATGCAATTTTACGACCAACAATATCACTACCAAAACCGAAAAATATTGAACCACAGATTAAACCAACGTAAAAGATTTCAGTATGAACTGGATAATCTCTACCAAATTGATAATTGACATAAGTTTTAACAGAACTTTGAATCATTTCTAATTGAGAATCAGCAGAGTAACCCAACCCAGCAACACAAAATAGTTGTAAGTGATACCAAGTGAAGCCAATTTCATCAATAGCGTTATTGATTAAAAACATTTTTTTAGATAGTGCTTCATCTTCATCTTGAACTTCTAGTTCAGTAACTGTAAGTTTCAATTTCTGTTGTTCAATGTCATTACTATCTCTTTCTACTTGATCATGTACTTGAACAGTGGTGTTGTTCTTCTTTTCCTCTGTCTTAACGCTTGAGTTATCCTCTGACATTGTTGTGAATGAAAAAACTAATTAGTAACCCATTTTTTTTTTTCAAAAGATTTTCAATCATTCTTAAGGGGAGATCTAGTGGTTTTATCTATCCATTTTAGATTAAGATCTTCATTTTACAAACTTTGTTGAGCAGAGTATTTTTGTCTTGTCTTTTTGAGATCTTTTCTATCATTTTTTCTACATCTTGTTTTAGTGGGATAAGACATGGCATAATTAAGCAGAATGATGTAATTGTACATTCAATCAAGATAAAAAAAAAAATAAAATTCTTTTGAAAAGAAAAAGGTCAACTCGAGACGACGGAATGAGAAGAGATATTCCCAAGTTAGCAATCATTAGATATCTTTGAGGATATCAATTCCATCGAGAATGCATGCATTTTCAATTAAGCAATTCAGGAGTAAGCAATGCTCTATGTTTTCTGAAAAATCATAGATCTCTGTGAGTCAAGTTTATAGTTTTTATTTCATCTAATATCAATTGAATAACAACAACTAAAAGGTATACGATACGATTCAATTAGCAACAATAAAACAATCACCATATTCTTTTAAAATACCAAACTATCGGATGATGTACAACTTTTGAAACTAAAATTTTTTTAGCCCTGAAACCAATACATGCATAAACATGCATTTACATATCTTCATCAAAACGGAACTTACCAAAATTGGGCGGAGATGAGTTGCATGTTACTTACTTCTAAGTGGCTATAGATTTAAATTTCGTGTGCAGAAAGAGAATGGACCCTACTGAAGAAAAAAAAAGGATTGAAAGAAAATAAAGATAGAGGAGCAGTTCTATTTAAATATCAGGTAGGATGAAATCTATGCTTTAAAATGTTTCATCGATTAACAAAGAAAAAGATGATTGACTTAATCCATTATTAGTCAAATTTACATAAAGCCCATCTAATAACCCAACAATTTTATGTAGAATAAATAAACGCAGAGCTGATGTCACAAAGCAGAAGTGTTGTTTGAAATTACTAAATAAGGTACTCACGTATTTTTGCAGAATTGCTAGTTTTCTTGATATAGCACAAAAATAATTTTAATTTATCAAACAACAACTACAAGCTCCTACAATCATTAATTGACAACCATGGTCTTTAACGTTGGTGAATCAGAAAGTAGAAGAACTATTGATCCAGATGAACTTCCATATGAAATCACCAAACTTGAAGATGTGCAAATCCCACTAAAATGTGGTCAAATCATCAGAGCTCATATTTGGTTACCTAAAAAAGCTGTCGAAACAAACTCATCAATGAAAATTGGTGCTGTTGTTGAATATCTACCATATAGAAAGAATGATTTCACTGCAATCAGAGATTCAATTAGACATCCATATTTCGCAGGTAAAGGGTTTGCATCAATTAGAATAGATATTAGAGGTGCTGGTGATTCTGATGGGGCTTTACAAGATGAGTACTTGAAACAAGAACAAGACGATTGTTTAGAATGCTTTGATTGGATTTGCTCTCAACCTTGGTCAAATGGTCATATTGGTATGTTTGGTAAATCTTGGGGTGGGTTTAACTCTTTACAATTGGCTTCAAGACAACACCCAGCGTTGAAATGTATTATTACTTTAATGTCCACTGATGATCGTTATTCTGATGACGTTCATTATAGAGGTGGTTGTGTATTGGCTTCCGATATGTTATGGTGGGCTTCAACAATGTTTGCCTATAATGCAAGACCACAAGATCCTCAAATTGTTGGTGATTCTTGGAGAGAAAATTGGTTAGAAAGATTAAAAACTAAACCAAATATTATTGAATGGTTGTCTCATCAAACAAGAGATGAATATTGGAAACATGGTTCTGTTTGTGAAGATTATTCAAAATTAGATATCCCAATTTTGGCTATTGGTGGTTGGAGAGATGGTTATACTACACCCGTTTTCAGAATGTGTGAAAATATCCCATCTTCAAGATGTATTGTTGGGCCATGGGTTCATGAATATCCAGAGGTTGCAACTCCAGGTCCAAATTTTGGATTCCCAGAATTAGCTTTCCAATGGTGGTCAACATATTTAAATCCTGATCAAAACGAAATCAAATTAGATGAGTTACCAAAATTAACAGCATATGTTCAAGATCGAGCTACATCAATTGAAGACTCTTATAAATTTAGAGAAGGACATTGGGTTGCATTAAAGAATTACTCAAATTCTAAAACAATTTATAAATCTTTTTATGCAACTGAATCAAATTCATTATCAGAAACTAAACCTTCAGCTCATTTATCAACTATCAAATTTTCTGGTGCTCAAGACCACGGTCAATTCAGAGGTACTTGGTGTCCTTTTGGTCAAGATGGAGATTTCCCAACTGATCAAAGAATTGAAGATTGCAAATGTGATGTTATTTTAGAGACTCCAATTTTTGAACAGAATGTTGAATTGTTGGGTGAACCTAAAGTTGAACTGACTTTCAAATCTGATAAACCTTTGGCTATATGTTCTGCTAAATTATGTGACATTAATGTTAATGAATCTATCTTAATTAGTTGGGGGATGTTGAATTTAACTCATCGTGAATCTCATGAATTTCCAAAAGAATTGATTCCTGGTGAAACCTATACTGTTACTATTCCATTAGATGTTTTAGGTGTTAAGGTTGCTAAAGGTCATAAGTTAAGATTGTCATTATCTACAACTGATTGGCCCCAATCATGGCCATCCCCAGAAACTCCAACTTTGGATTTATTGAATTGTGAATTAAAATTACCATTAGTTGATAATACCCAGGTTATTGACAAGGAAATTACATTCCCAGAATGTACTGCATTAGCACCATGTGAAAAAACTATTTTAAGAGAAGAAAGAAGAACAAGACAAGTTGAATTTGATGTCATTAATAACATTTCGACTATTAATGATTTCAGTGATGAAGGTAAAAGATTACTACCAACTATTGGTACTGCAAATGGTATTGAAGTTGGTTCAAACAATCATAATTATTGGATCATAAAACAGAATGACCCATTAAGTGCTGTTAATAAATGCGATTGGGAAATGACTGTAGGTAGAGGTGAAGAATGGCAAACTAAAGTTGTTACAACTTCAACAATGACTTCTGATAAAGAAAATTTCTATTTATACAACAAGTTGGTGGCTTATGAAAATGACAAACAAATTTTTGAACAAGAATGGAAAGATACAATTAAAAGAAACTTTGTATAACTTAGTTAGCAAATTCAAAAGTCAATACACATTTTATTCAAGAACAAAATCATCAATTAACTAGTGCATATTACTAATAGCAAATTTCTGTTTTATGTGTATTTATCGATATACATTTTGATGTTGAGTTTGATTTGAATATATGGAATAGATGATATATATATATATGTTATTCCATGTATTTCAACATTTCTACTTATATTGAAAACAGTCATTTTTTCACCTGCATGAATATTAAACGTTTTTCTGTTCCAAAATTAGTTATTTGATTAAATTTGTTTGGATTTATTATTAAATTGATAGAGTTTCCCATGTTACTGTTGTATTATTCTGACTCTAAAAATTCAGATTCTTTGAGATATATTGATGAATTCTTGACGTAATATCAAAGTAGGGTTTGTTATGTTGTATTTAGACGCATTGTTTAGATTACTTTAGAAGCATGTAAAATAAGTATACACTAAACCACACAGTGATATATGTGTGCAGTATTACTTGGACACTAAATTAAAGTTATTAGATCTCTACAACTAAAGTATAAATAATTCAATAGTTTTCATACTCATATCCATATATTTGTTTTTAATCAATCAATACGCTAATACCTATTTTGGAACATCTGCTCTTGAGGCTAACCTATATAAATGACGACGTTCACTTGTTGACCAATCCCATAAGGCAGAATGAACAGTTCTTCTATTGTCCCAAACTACAACAGTACCAGGTTCCCATTTTGCTCTTAATTGAATGTCAATAGAGGACCCAATATGGTTGTACAAGAAATTTAATAATAAATCAGATTCTTCTTGTTTGAAACCCACAATATCTCTAGTAAATTGTTTATTAACAAAAATTGCTTTTTTACCAGTGACTGGATGAGTTCTAACAACTGGATGGATATTAATGACAGGATCCCTTCTTAAGATACCACCATTTTTCAAAGAGGATTCAGCTTGCTCAACAGAAGAATGTGTAGCATATAATCCTTCCAAAATCTTTTGAAATTGAGGAGATAATCTTTCATAAGCACCTTCAGCATCAGCAAAAACAGTATCACCACCAGCCTCTGGACCTTCTAAAATCCCTAAAAATGTGATTGAAGGTGGTTGTTTTTCAAAAGAAACATCAGAATGCCATGCGGTTGTAGAAATATGTTTAGCTAAAGAAGTCTTTTCAGGTTTAATATTTGAAGCTCTATAAACCAAATGAATTTCTGGATAACCTCTTGGAGCACCAGAAGCTTGATGAATATGTAATGGACCAAAATATTCACCAAAATCAACATTGAACTTAACACCTTTATCAGCTAAATCTTGGTTTCTGAAAACAACAACACCTCTTTGAGCAACAAACAAGGCCAGCTCATCTTTTGCAGAATCAGATAATTCAGATAATTGAATATCATGTATTTCAGTTCCAAAATTCGGAGTTATTTTAGATATTTTAGCATTATTTTCCTTTGGGAACAAGTTTGGAAAAGATGGATCAGCATTTAATCCACGATCATTATAATCAAACACTTCATATGGAGGAAATTTAGTCTTAGTATCCCAAGTTGGTGCAAATTCTTTATACTTGACACCTTTCAACTCTTCTGGGGTTAAAGTTAAAATACCTTCATCATCAAGTACACGATCAGCATAAAATGGTGTTTTATATTTACCAACTTGTTCATTTTCAACAGTGGTTTTAATAACAGTGGTAGTGGTAGTAGTGGTACTCATATTGTTTAGACATTATGAAATTTTAATCTCTAATTTTCACCTTAATAATTAGTTTTTATAGTTATTCAAATTGTAGCCACAACGCGTGAAGGATACCAAAATGGTTAAGAT
Source organism: Liangdongia dryadoides (assembly GCA_030579655.1). Lineage (NCBI taxonomy): Eukaryota > Fungi > Ascomycota > Saccharomycetes > Phaffomycetales > Wickerhamomycetaceae > Liangdongia > Liangdongia dryadoides. The sequence goes on from JAKTRJ010000020.1 coordinate 11,645, forward strand.
TGCATTAGATCTGAAAGGTTAATCAACATTGAAAGGTTAAACAAACAAGGCCAGTAAACGCATAATAAATTCCATAATCGATTGATGAACAATAGGGATTCATGTCATACTTTGCAACGGTTAAAGTTCTGTTAAGCTTATATAACATTTATCAAATTTGATCAAATAGATAAAAAATTTAATTAATCAACACGGATATCTAACTTCTCATGGAAACTCATTAAAACTTAAGTAGAACACACAGTAAATACTCGAAAAGTTCTTAGGTATATCCATAAATGTGGATCAAAAGTCGGATTTTTACCACATAATTTAACTTTGGTGGCTAAGAGGCATCAAGTTTTCTCTGTGGCTGTTGTGATGAACATTATGAAATACAATTAAAATCATCTATAAATTGAGCTAAAGACCCTGTTGTTAACATGTGTCTAACAATATATATAATTAGTTTTCTAAAATGGGAAGTTCTGATGGTTTAGACCGCAAAGATAGTGTCAATTATGACACTCGTTCTTTAGAAGAATCAATTGCAGATGAACATGTCTTTTCTGATCCAAAAGTTGCAGAACACTACAGAAAACTTTACGAATCCACTAATTATGAATGTAAAGATTGGTTTGATCCTGAATTCACATGGACTCAAGAAGAAGAAAGAAAACTTGTTTGGAAGTTAGATTGGTATGTTACATTTTGGGCTTATTTTATGTTTACAGCTTTGGATTTTGATAGAAATAACATTTTACAAGCTGTGTCTGATAATATGTTAGATGACTTAGGCTTAACTACTGGTGATTATAATGTTGGTAATACAATCAACTTGGTATGTTTCTTGGCTTCTGAATTACCTTCACAGTTGATTTCTAAAAAAATTGGTGCTGATCGTTGGATTCCAACACAATTAGTTCTATGGTCTTTTGTTTCTATTTCTCAAGCTGCTATTACAAATAAAGCCGGGTTTTATATAACAAGAGCATTAATTGGTGCTTTTCAAGGGGGGTTTATTTGTGATACTGTTTTATGGATGTCTTATTTCTATACTTCAACAGAAATGCCATTTAGATTATCATTATTTTATATTGCTAATCCATTAACTTCTGTGTTTTCAGCTTTGATTGCATTTGCTTTGATTAGAATTAAAACCAATTTATTACCACATGGTTGGCAATGGTTGTTTTTAGTTGAAGGTATTTTCACTTTGTTAGTAGGTATTGTTTCCTATTTCAAAATGCCTCCATCTGCAGTTCAAACTAAAACTTGGTTTAGAAAGAAAGGTTGGTTTACTGATCGTGAAGAAAAACTTGTTGTTAATAGAGTTTTAAGAGATGATCCATCAAAAGGTGATATGAATAACAGAGAACCTGTTGGTCCAAAAGAATTGTTAAAAACATTATGTGATTATGATCTATTACCAATTTATTTTGTTAGATATTTAGGTGATATTGGGTCATCTCCAGTTAGTACTTATATGACATTAACTTTAAGAAAACTAGGTTTTTCTGCAGTCAACACAAATGTTTTAACTATTCCATACAACGTTTTATCTATTATTACAATGTTGGGTATTGGTTGGTTTTCTGAAAAAGTAAAGTCCAATTCACTGGTTATTGCAACAACGCCAGTGTGGATTTTAGCATTGTTATTCCCATTGAGGTTTTGGTCAGGTTCTCAACATAAAGTATGGCCAACTTATGTTATATTAACTTTATTGTTAGGTCATGCTCCTATTTGGCCATTAACTATCAGTTGGTGTTCATATAATTCTAATTCAGTTCGTACAAGAGCTGTTAGTGCTGCTGTTGTTAATATTTTTTCACAAGCAGCTTCTATTACAAGTGCAAATATTTATAGACCTGATGATAAACCTCTGTATAAAAGAGGTAATACTGATTTAATTGGTATTGCATTTGGTGCTGTTGCAATGTGTATTATTGCAAGATTTTACTACATTTTCAGAAATAGATATAAAGAAAAGAAATGGAATGAATTAAGTCCTGAAGAACAAGAAAACTATATTCACACAACAAGTGATGAAGGGAATAAAAGATTGGATTTTAGATTTAGATACTAAGAAAAATTGTTATAATTTGTTTTATGGTTTTTTATAAGAAGAAGAAATATAGGTTATTTTATTTTGAAACTGTTGTTACTAAACTGGGGTGATATTATACAGGCGTTGTAACCAACTACAATTACATTCATCAATATAAGAATATTCAAAAATTTAGAGCTTGTAATATACGTTAAATATTAGTCTTGGTTCAGAAGTTGTCTGAATAAGATTGGTAAAGATGGTAATTCTAATTCAGTTCCACCAATAACATTACCATGTCTATCAATAGCTTGAATTATAACATTTCCTAAAACAGTTAATTCATTCAATTTGATTTCAGTTTCAAATCCTGTTTTTTGTGTATATTTAACCGTCAATTGTGTATTTTTATTCAAAACTTTCCATTGTGTAGTTTGTGTATCCCCATTCCAAGTAACATAAATAGCATTGTTCTTTTGATTATAAACTGCTGCAATTTTTTCAATTGATTTCCCATTCCAATTATCAGTTTTAAAACCTCTATAACTTTGTACAAAATCACCACGAACTCCAGAATCCAATTTGGCGTGGAATGTTACATCACCATTAATGTTATATTGAGTTATAGCACCAGCTGATCCCCAATTAATAAAATATCCCTTTTTGTTTGGCAATATTTGTAAAGAACCTTGAGATCTCGCTAATAAATTTTTGGTTGGAGGTAATAATTCTAACAATAAATCCACAGTTTTATGTTTTGAATCAATTTTTATGATTTTACCAGTTGAATAATTTGATAAGACAATCTGATCAAATCCATTAGCTGAAATTGTATGACCTTGACTATACGCAGAGTTATCAAAAAATGACAAGATTTCAGTATGTTCATCAATACGTTTGATAAATCTAACATGATGTTGGAATCCAAATGTAAAATTCTTAGGTGTATCAAAATCAGAATCACCAGAAGTTGATAATTTCCATAAAATCTCACCAGTAGATCCAGAAATTTTATAAATTGTAGAGGTATGTCTTGCAGAGATGAAATAATCACCTTTATCATTTTTATCAACTGAATTTATATGAAAATAATCCCAAGCATTATAACTATGAGTACCAAAAACTTCCGTATCTAATTTGACTTTTGAATCATTTGGAGAAACATGATTTAAAGAATTCCATTGGAAAACAACTTGGTTTGTTTCTAGATCAATCTCTTGGAAAACAGCATCAACAATCCACCCATTACTTAAAGGATTTGTTTTATTGTATGGAGTTAAGTCAATTTGTTTAGGATTATAAGCTTCAATTAATGCATGATTATTCCCATCGACTAATTGGAATTCATGAATATCAGCTAATAGATGATCCCCTGCAACAACTTGGCCAATTGGTCTATATTCAGAATCCAATATCTTGATATGACCATGACCATGACCACCTCTTGTGTTGAAAGCACCTTCAAATACCACAAGTACTTGACTTGAATACCCACCTATGGATGGATAAACTTGTAAATCATGGGGCTGACCACCAAAATAAGAGAATCCAGACCAAACCAATTCACCATTAGATATGTTGTATATATAAGCAGAAGGTTGTAATGTAGAATAACGAATGTCACTATTGAAAGAATATGGGGTTATCAATATTAAGCCAGTGGCTTCTCCGGTATTAATTGTAATATTGAGCTTTGGAGGATGAAGATCTTGTCTTGACTGGAAACATCTAGCCAATTGCGCAGTGAATATGAATAAAAACAATGGTACTAATGGAACTATCATGCTTCAAAAAAAGTTATTCTCTATTCCTTGCCCTTTGTTGCAAAGCTGCCTCCAATTGACGCATTTATATACATCCCGATAGCCACAGATTACACTAGCCACAGGCATTATGGCCGATAGCCACACACACACAATATTGATATTTATTTAAAAGGTAACGTAATCTTCATTTCACTAATTACCCATGGTACATTGTAAGAAAGCTTTAGAAAATGGCCAGAAGACCTTCAATTGCTGAAAGTGTGCTGTTATTAGCCAGTGAGGACATTATCGATGTTAAAGCTGTACGTCATAGCAGCACAGCTACTGCAACTGAGTACACTTCATTGTTAGAAGAACCTGAAGCAGAAGAAGAAGAAGAATCTCAGATTGGTGGTGAGGAAGGAGAACCAGAAGACGATAGTATTCTTAATGTTCCAAATTTGTTTCAAATAGAAACGTCATTGTTCTCAAATGTGTTTTTAGCCGTGTTTGACTCTACAGTCACAGCTTCAACTTACACAATCATTGGTTCTGAATTTAATGCCGTGAATTTGGCTTCATGGATTACTACTGCCTATTTAATTACATCCACAGCTTTTCAACCACTATATGGTGCTTTTAGCGATGTTCTGGGAAGAAGGTATTGCTATTTTTTTTCAACTATTGTTTTCACTTTAGGTTGTTTGGCTTGTACATTTTCACCAAATATTTATTGTTTATTCTTTGCTAGAGCTCTAACTGGTATTGGTGGTGGTGGACTAATTACATTATCTACAGTCATCAATTCTGACATTATTCCATCCTCTAAAAGAGGTTTATTCCAAGGTTTCCAAAACATTTTAACTGGTGTCGGTGGGATCTTTGGTGCTACTCTAGGTGGTGTTATTGCTGAAAGTATTGGTTGGAGATGGTGTTTCTTACTACAAGTTCCAATAAGTGTTATTGGTATGTTATTTGGTATCTGGTACATTAAAGATCAAGCTGATTTTAATAAAGAAGACACTACAAAAATTATAGATAAAATTGATATTGGTGGTTCTCTATTATTAGTCTCTGGTCTAACTATCAACTTATTATCTTTGAACACTGCTGATCGTTCCCATTCTTACTTTTTAGCAGCTTTATCTTTAATAATTCTAATAATTTTTGTTAAAGTTGAAATCACAACAGCTCAAACTACTCAAATTACACCAATCATTCCATTCACTAAGATTCATAGTGTTTCAACTTATTTATATTTATTCATCTCAACTTTAACTGGGTTTGCTAATTTCGCCTACATCTTCATCTTACCACTATTATTTCAAACAGTTTTACACGATTCTCCTTCTAAAGCTGGTTTGAGATTAGGGATTCCTTCATTATTCACCCCAGTGGGTGCTTTATTAACAGCTTATTACATGAATAAAAATTTGAAATTTTTAAACCCATTAGTTCACCTTGGTGTTTTATTATTAGCTATAGGTAACTGGTTAAGTTTGTTCATTTCACCAAAACTAGCTAACCTTGTCGTTAATTCATTATTAGTCCCAGCAAATATTGGGCTTGGTATGTCGAATCCAGCATTACTATTTTCATTCATTTTCCAGTTCCCAAGAACTATGCAAGCAAGTTCAACAAGTACATTATATTTATTTAGAAGTTTGGGTCAAGTTTGGGGTGTTGGTATTGTTTCAACAGTTATTCAATTCTCCTTGAAATTAAAATTAAAAGAAATTTTCAAACATAGAGCTGATGATGATAATGATTTAGATCCTGGTCAAATTGAGCATATTATTGACAAAGTCACAAAATCAATTAGTTATATCAAAAAATTACCTCCTAATATCCAACAAAGTGTTGGTGATGCATATGAATATTCAATCAGAAATGCTCAAAAGTTAAGTGTTGCTGTTTGTCTCTTGTGTTTTGGATTATGTCTATTAAGAGATTTCTTAGCAAGAAAACAACAACAAACTAATAAATAAATAAAGTAACAACATAGTTCAAATCTTCAATAAATTAATTCATTCAAAGAAAGCCACATTGTAAATGTCTCATCAATAAGTCACTCAGAAAATCACATTGTGGCTTATTAAATTGAATTCTTCTTTCTAGCATTCTATGTAGAGCAAATGAATACATTTTGTCAAAAGGTACAGCTTTAGGTGATAACCTATGGTAATTATTATAAAAGGTTAGTGACTTTGGAACATTTGAGAAATCTGTATCAATGGGTCCTTTTCTTTTTGGAATATAATCTTCATTTGAACAATAATAAATTTCTAAAATCTTATCGCTTGGTAATTTCAGCAGTCTTGATCGTTTCTCAACAAACGAATGATACCTTCCCGAGTGAGGTAGTAACAAATTACCCATCTGTTTATGGATCTCCTCAAAGTTTAGTATTAATATTAAAAAAACTGAACCATCAAATAATATACAGCCACCCAATTGACGAATTAATAAATCCAAAACAGTTTCATTTAAAAACTCCAAAAATATCATGGATTCGCTATGATTTGTAGGGTTGAAGAATTTCTTTTTCTTGTTCTTATTATTCTTATTTTGTAAAATTTCTTTATATAAAGTCCCAGCTTTTGAAATGATTTGTTGTAACTCAATAAAACCAGTTGACAATTTAGCTTCTGGAGATAATTGCCTTAACATGAGAAGATCTTTATCATCCAGTGTAATCACTTGTTCAGTATCTTTACCTGTACCTTTTATCACTAGTTTACTTTTTAAAAGTTTAATTTCATCAGTATTACTTGAATTACTTGGAATAACATCAACAGCAACACTCTTTAGCGCATCAAGAACTGGATGGAATACCAATTCAGAGTAAATCTGTTGGATTTCTATTAATGAAGAAACATATTCTGGTAAGCCTTTCTCAAGTGATGGTTTTTTTGATGTTGATGTCATGATTTGATGGATGTGATGTGAATAATAAATAAATGTAGAAAAAACGAAAGCGATTTAAAAGATACAAAGTGTATCCAACGGTTTAAGTGTATCTTAATTAAGGATTTGGCAGTGATAAACCGGTTTCCTTCTTCCAACAGATTCCATTGATCAATCGATTTGTTTTGTGGTCAACGTTCAACTTCAACTTGACGTTAATTTATCTAAAATTTAATTTTGGAATTTTTCATTTCTCAAAGGAGAATCGAACCGGGAACAGTTTCAAAGTTTCAATTAATATCTTCAACCACAAAATCAAATACAACAACAATGAAAACGTTAAACGATGAAAGAAAATGGTTGAGGATTGAATAATGGAGATGATGTCGATATTTAAGAAGTAATAATTAAATTGCAAAAAGGTTACTTGCTATTGATCTTGTGTTTGTTATGCTGATGATATGAATACAAACACACATTTATTAACTTTCAATATTGATATTCCAAAAACTACTGATGATATCTTCAACCTTGCTGAGTTATTAGAAAGAAAACAACTAGCTGAAAAACAAGCTCAAATCACTAATGTTGAAAAGATTTTCGAGGCTGTTAAAGCTGAAGAAGAAGCTAAAAAGAAAAAACAGCAAGAGGAAGAGACAAAAAAAAATGCAACACAAAAAGTAATTACAAAGACTGAAGATGAAAAGGTTGAAGAAGATAAAGCAAATCCACCTGTTGGAATAATAAAGTTGAAAATTGATGGAAGAATCAAATATACTAACCATATAATTAATGGGTACAATGTCATCTATACTCATGATCCTCCACCAAAATTTCATATTGGTAAAATACGTCCACAGATCGAACCAAGATTAACAAAATTTTTCAACTGTATAACATTTGGTAAAGATCTTGATAGAACAGTTAATAAATATGTTGCCTTCACTTCTTCAAGATACACTTCAAAGAAAAACATAATCAATACAATCAATAGAGAAGCACATCAATCACCAGATCCAATAATTAGATGTTCTGAAGTATTTCAAAGTGGACCTTGCTTTTTAGTCAATCGTGTTTCATTAAACAAAAAGAATATGAATAATAACCTTACGTTGCCAGAAGAAATTTCACAAGCTGAATTTAAAAGACAAGATAATTTTTATTTTCAAAGAGAAATACATTGTCCAAGACGATTAAGATATTGGAAGAAGAACAATGTTTTATTTGAGCAATTACCATTGCTTCAGGAAGATAATGAAGTGTATTATTTGAGAATTGTCTTCAACTATACTTTTGCAAGCAAGAAAACTGATACACAAGTTGCTGCTTATGTAGTGCCAAAAGGTGCCACTATTTTAAAACAATCCTTAAGAGCTGTTTATCCTGACAGGTATTGGAAAAACTCCATCTATGCTGGTATTAGATGTTTTTTTGATATCATTGTTGCTTCACCATATCCAAAATTCGGTAGAATCCCTGGTATGGTTTCATATTTAAACCTAACTCAATATGCAAATCAATATCTAGGCAGAGAAGGAATTCATCATAGAATAATGAAACATATCAGGTTGAAAAAGTATACAAAAGTTCGTGGTTTCTATACAGATAAATTCACAGATACTGCCAAACAAAATTTATTGAAAAGATTTGGGTATAGAATAATCCATGGTAAAGATGGATTAATTATGACATCATGAATATTTGCCATGTAGATAAAAACTCCAATGGACTCCATTTTGAGAACAACTGTCTTATTGCATTTAAATACAAAGTTTATTCTTGTTTTGAGTTTCAGATACACTCTCTTGTAATCTTGCCTGATGCTACATCCTGTAAAACTTTAGATATGAAAAGTTAAAATATTTTTCTTAAAAACTATAAGATAAGGTTCAAATAGTTATTTTTTAAATATGGAAACTACTATTAATTTAAAGTAGAAATGATGTAATGAAAGGAATATCAATCGCTTAGTGTGGAGTAATGTACAACTGTATTAATATATTATATATAATAATGATATTTATTCTCAGAAATATTGCCTAACCCAAGGTATTAATCAATTTATAAGTGTTAACAGTTGAATATTATTCATGAATATTAATCAGTCTTATTGCATATCAATAAAAATATAAGAATTAATTGATTTTAATGAAAAAAAAATACATGGTCATGACCAAAGAAAAACACCTAGTACATTCTTCCGATTAGTGAATTTTACAAAATCTACAATAGTTCCTGGGCATATTTAATTAAATATAATATCAATGAATCATGCAATAAATATGCATAAGTATGCAGATAAGTAGAATCAAAAATATGCTGTAAAATTCTAATCGGTAGCAAGAAACAACAGTGGTTCTTGACTTTCCAAATTGTAAAATCTCTCTTTGTAAGTTATCAAGAGGTTTTGTAGTGATTTAAATGAGAGATTAATGGCTGATGTGTTGTTGAGACTTTTGATGAGAGAGGTTTTTGAAATCATAAAAACAGAAATTTGCAAATGTCTATATAAAGAGGCTGTTTCCTAAAACTTTAAAATATTTCTTTTTTCTGTATTTAATCTACTCAAGAATAAAAGGCTTAATAAAAAATGACTCAATCTACAAAATCAAACCTATCTGATTCAATTATCAGCACTAACAGAGTTACCACTAGCAAAACTACCCCAAAACAACAAGTATCAACAGCAAACCCAAAACAGCCAAGACTTACTAGAAGGGAAAGAAAACAGAAACAATATCAAAAACAAGAGAAAAGAAGAGCTAGAATTCAAAGAAGAAGAGAGTTGAAAGCTTTAAAAAAGGAAAAACTAAATAAAAAATTACAAGATCAGTCCTTTGAGCAACACTCAAAAAAACAATCAACACAATCACTGAAAACCAACACCAAGCCAACACAATTTTCCGCCATTCAAAACCCAATCACTAACGTTGAAGATATTTTACAAGTTGTTCAACATGTTGACGTTCTTCCAGAGGGAGAAGATGAATACATTGATATTGACCCATTACGTCCGAGCACTTTAAATCAAGATATTGATTCTGGGCTAATTGATAAATATGAATGCTTAACTACATCCTTGTTTTGGGATCAACATTTTGGTGGTTTATACAAATACCAAATATTGAGAAGTGTCTCTAGCAAAGCTACTGGTATTGAAATTGCATCTATGTTTCAACGTTATCTTTTACAATCACATAGACCTATTATTAAACAGGCACAATGTTTTGGTAGTGGTAATTGTTTATTTGTTATTTCTGAAGCTTATGGACAAATAAAAAATCGTGATCAATTCGATGCCCAAGGATTGTTCTTTATTAATGATTTTGATATTGTTGCACAATTTGCTTACAAGGTTAGAAAAGTTAAACAAAAACAAGTTGAATTTAAGAAACCAAATTCTTTCAGACAATTTATTCATAAAATTATTCATGGTAGAAAAAATTCAATTGATGTTAAAAGATATATCAATGTTGAACATTTTGAAACTATTACAAAAAACATTGATTTCAAATTGATCCCATTAGAACAATTAATTGGAAATATACATGCTTTCAGATTCACATACGAATTTGAAACTGCTAGTAAATTTACTTGTGACCAAATTGTTAGAGAGATATTCCCAATTGAGACTGATATTTGTACAAAGATTCATTATCTATCAAGAGCTTCAATTGTTAAAAATCAAGATGGTCGTTCATTGTCAAAACTATACTTTGATGCCATTGTTGAAACAAACTGTCCTACCAAGAAAATCAAACAATACAATAAAGATATTACCTTTGCATACTTGGATCAAATAATTGACAAACGTCTTGGTGGTGATGCAGAAACACGAGGAAATAATATTTCAGTGGATATGCCTGATTATTATCCTGCAATTGGAGCTTATAAATCTAAGGTTGTGCCAAAAGAAATACCGGACCCATTGCTTAGAAGTGTATTGGCACCTGCTTAAGTGCAAGTAGTTATTAATATCATAAATTATAATAAATGATAAATAGAAATTAAAATATAAGTTAATACTTCTACTAGAAATAAAAATAATGGCCATGTATTTAGTAATCCAGCAGAATCGATGTGGTAATACAAAAACTTCATTCATTGAATAGTAGTAATTGATTCATTTAATGGTGGTAGTAAGTAACAAGAAAAAAAAATAAATGGACGAGTCCGGAGTCGAACCGGAGACCTTTCGCATGCTAAGCGAACGCGCTACCAACTACGCCACACGCCCAATTAATGTATCATTTTAGATTGGAATTTATGACACCTGACCACTATTATGTAATTACTGACTAATCTAATAAAAAATTACGGTGCTTTATTCGCAAGGAAATATTGAAAGAGATGATGTGCTTCATTTCAAGGTCTGATACAGTAAGTTGAAACACGGTAATTAACTCATTGAACAGCAGTTTGCGTCATTATTTCTTGAAAGTGAGAATCAATGGTGTCAATGATTCGGTATTCGGAATTAAGCGCAGTAAATTGTAAAAGGTGTTGCATTTGAAAAGGTTGATGTTCAAAGTATATATTATAGGAGATGTTGATTAGAATGAGTAAAACAAACTAGTTGTTATCAGTAAAGAATTTGTTAATTTTCTTACACTTAAGTTTGCCGCTCTTTTACTGATTTTGTGATTTTCAAGGTTGTTACTTTAAGTGATTTTTGTGGCTAAAAACTGTGGTTCCCTTCAAACTAGAACTAAAAAGCATGAAATCACTTCAAGGGTTCAACGATCAATGAACTTTAAGTCAATCTAAGGAAAAATAGTTCCTGATGTCCTTTTTGTCAAGTGGATGTGGTGTTTATTTATAACAATCGTATCACATAAATTATTTAATATGGTATAAAAAGGTGATTATCAACTGACATCAAAAGTTATTGATTGTTTAAACAATATCAAGCATAATGAGTGACATCAAGAGACACAAATCTCCAAAAAAGAAGATTGCGATCAATGCCTTTGTTATGGGGTGTTCTGGTTTGCAAGCCCCAGGTTTATGGAAACATCCAAAAGATGAATCTTCAAAATTTGATACCCCAGAATATTGGATTAAATTAGCAAAGTTGCTTGAAAAGGGTAAATTCAATGCTGTGTTTTTAGCTGATGTTTTGGGTGGTTATGATGTTTATAATGGTCCTTCAAACATTGCACCTGCTGCCAAAGCTGGTGCTCAATGGCCAGTGTTGGAAACTAGTGTTATTGTCCCATTAATGGCTTCTGTTACTAAAAATATTTCATTTGGTGTTACTTTTAGTACTATTAGTGAACACCCATATCATTTTAGTAGACGGTTAGGTTCATTAGATCATTATACACATGGTAGAGTTGGTTGGAATATTGTTACTTCATATCTTGAAAGTGCAGCAAGAAATTTGTTAAATGGTGAAACTTTACCAGATAGAGATGAACGTTATGATAGAGCCGATGAGTATATTAAAGCTGTTGAAAGTTTGTTATTAAGTTCTTGGAGAGATGATGCTGTCGAATTAAATAAAGAAACTAAAATTTATTCTAATCCTGATAAAATTAGAGATATTAATTTTAAAGGAAAATATTTCACTATCCCTGGTCCATCAATTACACATCCATCTCCACAAAGATTACCTGTTCTATTACAGGCTGGTACTTCTTCAAAAGGTAAAAATTTTGCTGCAAAACATGCTGAAGTAGTGTTTATTACAAATTTTACCCCAGAAGCTTTAAGAGATAATATTAATGATATTAAGAAAATTGCTAAAGAAAAATATGGCCGTGAAGATGGATCTATAAAATTCCTACAATTAATTACTCCAATTATTGGTGAAACTCAAGAAGATGCCGAGTTAAAGTATAAAGATTTAAAATCATATGGTGATTTAGAAGGTGCACAAGCCTTATTTGGTGGCTGGACTGGTATTGATATTGGTCAATTTGATCCACAAGAAGAATTAAGAGACGTTGGTAGTAATTCTGTGCGTGGTTTCATCGATAATTGGACAAAAACATCACCTGGTGAAGATCCAAATTTGCGTAAAACTAGAGAATATGTTGCTAGACAAATCACTGTTGGTGGGTTAGGTCCAGTTTTTTATGGTACTAGTGTTAAAGTTGCTGATGAAATAGAAAGATGGGTTGAAATTAGTGGTGTTGATGGGTTTAATGTCACTTATGCAATAACACCTGGTACTTTTGAAGATGTTGTTGACTATTTAATTCCAGAATTACAAGCAAGAGGTTTGTTTTGGGAAGATTATCCTACTAAATCTAATGGTGAACAATTAACTTTTAGAGAAAATGTTTTTGGGTTAAAAGATGAATATAATTCAGGTGATAAAAGATTTGTTCGTCCTTCACATTCTGCTTATAATTTACGTTGGACTAGTGACTTATCTAAAGAGGAATTTGAAGAAAAATTGAGTAAACTTGAAATATAAATAGTAAGTTAAATATATGAAATATATGAAATATAATACATAATGTAATATAAAATAAATCAATTGTTATAAATGTGTCAAAAATCGTGGCTATTAATTTTTGCCATTTTCGGTTATAATGAAAAAAAAAGTAACAAATTTCATTAGTTGGTATTAAACAGTTACATTAAGTTAAGAACAACTGAAAAACCAGTGAAGAAATGAATGCTGATCGTGTCAAAACTCCTCAGTACGAAAACACTCCACTAAAATCAATTAACATCAAACCAAGAAGAAGAAGACCAAATTTCTACATTGTTATTTTTGTTGTTTTAGGGATATTGTGGTATTCTTTCCAAGATTTAATAATGAGTGGCAATCCAATCAATCAAAATGACCAACTAGTATTTAAGCTATACACTCATAATATTAGGTATGATAATGGAAATGCTCGTAATGGTAATGGTGGGAATGAAAAACCTTGGGCTAAACGGAAAATTGAAATTGCTAATAGTATTAAATTTAATGGTTTCCAATCAAATACTATTGTTACATTACAAGAAGTTTTGAAAAACCAATTGGATGATCTATTGGATTTGTTAGGTCCTCAATGGACTTATTTTGGTGTTGGTAGAAATGATGGTAAAGAGGCTGGTGAATATTCACCTGTTTTATTTAACACCGATTATTTCAAATTAATTGATAGTGGTACTTTTTGGTTAAGTGAAACACCTGATGTTCCTTCAAAAGGTTGGGATGCTGATCAATCAAGAATTGTCACCTGGGCCCATTTACAAGATTTATCCACTAATAAAAAAATTAATATTTTTAACACCCATTTGGATCATATTGGTGTTGTTGCTAGAGAAGAATCTGTTAAATTGATTGCTAATAAAACAACAACTTATAACAACGATATCTCTTTTATCAGTGGTGATTTCAACAGTGAACCTAATGAAGAAGCTTATCAAACTTTATCTAAGCAATTCAAAGATGCTAGACTACATAATAAACTAAAATATGGATTTGACACAACATTCACTGGGTTTAATCCAAATGATAGACATAAGGTTATTGATTACGTGTTCATTGACCCTCGTTTAGAAAGTATTGACTCTTTTGCTGTTCTACCAAATCAATTTGAAAGTATCTTATCAAGTGATCATCGCCCATTGTTGGTTGAGATCGTTTTGTAAATTGAAAAAAGGTGCTAAAATTTTAATATCCGATATCTGAGACCGGTATACTTTAGTTTTTAACAAGAAATAAATGTAATTTTTTTGTATTTATATTAATATTATTCGATTTTTAATAACTTATAGATACTATATTTGATATGGAAGTTTTTAAATTCTTGTTAAGATCTTTCAAATATCTTTGTTTTTAGTTTTTTTTGACTGTTTATTTATTGTTTATGTATCTGCATTATCACCAAGACATGAACTAAAAAAACACCCAAATACAACAATATTTAAACCACAAGAACCCCAGGCTCATAAATCTCCTTCTAAAGATGTTTAACAATTAGACTCAAACCCAATAATGCTACCAACTTCTATTTCATTCATTCTATTTGCTTCCCTATCTTCATTCGTTTCAGCTTCTCCAGTAGCTGATGCATGGGCTCAAGCTGACCCATTAGCTTGGGCTGATTCTTGGGCTGATGCTACTCCTGAAGCCGGTGCTGCTGCTGCTGCCTTTGCTGACGCTCTTGCTGAAGCTAATGCTATTGCTCACCCAGATCCTTTAGCTTATGCTTTGGCTGCTTCTGCTGATGATTGTGCTTCTATTGGTTGTCATGCTGCTTGTGGGTACTTAATCTTAGATGGTTCTGCCTGTTCTACAAACAAATCTGATACTTACTCTGGTCCATATAACCACACCTGTTTATGTGACAAAGATTCCCAATTTTTACAAAGATATCCTTCTTGTATGGAATGTGGTTGGACTTTATGGAAATATTATGGTCCATATGTTACTGAAGCTTTAGAAGAATGTAAAACTTTAAGTACTGAACCAACTGGTACTTTAAGATGTTCAACTACTTTGGCTGAATCTTATTCAAAGGATAACAATAATCAATTTGGTTGTGCTTTTGGTGGTGTTTGTACTTCTAGTTCTGGTGCTCAAGGTAATGGTACTTCTTCCGCAACTGGTTCTGCTTCTCCAAAGGCTACTGGCTCTGATTCTTCAAACTCTACAAATTCTGATGCTTCTGCTTCTGGATCTGATGCTTCTAGCGGTGCCAAGGCTACTGGTTCCTCTAGTGGTTCTGCTGCTGCAAAGGCTTCTGGTTCTGCTTCTGCAAAGGTTTCTGGTTCTTCTGCTGCTGGAAATGGTTCATCTTCAGGTACAAAGTCTTCTAAAAACAGTGCCAATGTCATTGCTGGTTCATCTATATTAGGTGCAATTGCTTTAGCTTTATTGATCTGATCCATTAAACTGACATTTTGTGATATACTTGATGACTATAAATATACCTATAAATTAAAATTAATAATTTCAATCTAATTTAATATAATGAAGCGAGTTAATCTGGGATATAATTACTAGTTTAAATGTAGTAACTTTTTTAAAATAAACAGATAAACAAGAGATTATACTCTATTCTCAGTAAAGCGTATATGGTTAAAGGTTTCCAAAACTATAAATTTAATGCAAGTTCACACACAATATGGATGTTCTGAAAAGGCTATACAAACAAAAAAACCTCAATAAAGTCAATTGTCAATTCTTCATCTGCTTGGTATCTTGTAATGTAATACATAATCAAGCAAAAATAGGCACTAGTAACTATCCTGTTAGGCCATTTTGTCAAAGATTCATTTGTAATATAACCTAGTTTTACTGTAAAACCTTACAAATATATCTTGAGCTTTTCATAGTTAAAAGCTTTGGTTATATCGTGTCCTTTGTTGAGGTAGTATGGGCACACGGGTTAACTAATCCACATGTCTTTTTAGTGTATATGAATTGTATAACATTCATGAGAAAGAAAAATTACTTAGTGTACAAACAATTATGAATAGTAAAACCCAGATATCCCATTATATATTCATTATAATACAAGCTAAATAATTAACAAGAATGCATTTTACTACACACTAGTTATTTTGCAAAGAATTTTTAAACTTATAATTGTTTCTTGATCAAAGCGTTAATAAATTCTTCACGGTTACCAGTAGAACCACCTTGGATAAAGTGGAAGAACTTTCTGGAAACACCCCAACCACCAGATGGGTTGGATAACTTGAATGGCCACAAAAAGTTGTTAGCTTGCTTGAAGTTTGGACCAACAGTGTAAATTTCGTGGATCAAATCTTCAACAGAGGCAATACCGTACTTACCTAATTGTTGTTCAACAATAGCATTGTCAGAGATGGCAATTCTTTGTTTGTTAACCTTAGCGTAACCTCTCTTGTAAACCAACTTTCTGATAGTAGCCAAAGATGGGTAACCGTAAGCAACGTATGGTTCAACCAACTTCAACAATTCAGAAGTAGCTTTGGTGACTTTAACGAAAACACCAGCGTTGATTTGCAACAATCTCAACAATTGCAAAACCTTTCTTGGTTTTGGTGGGATTTTGTTGATACCCTTGATTCTAATAACGAAAACCAATTTTTCTTGAGCATCAACATAGTAAGAACCAGCAGCCTTAGCATCACGCTTAGCCTTGATGACCGCACGTTCAGCATCATCGTATTCCTTGTTGTAAGCAGCAGTTCTTTCCAAAATAGCCTTTCTCTTTTCAGCATTGGCCTATAAAATTTGTTAGTATATGGTTATTCAAAACGAGAAGCATATTCACAACAAATAATAAGATGATATGTAGATTTTATCAGTCCCGAAAGATGGTTAACGAAAACAGCATTGCCGTAGCTAGTTATCAACTTTAAAAAGGTCTTCATCACAATAAATCAAACATATGTTTTCATCCAATTTTTTGAGTGAATAATATCAGTAGAAAAAGAAAGATTCAAATGCGTAGATCTGAATTCGGGTTTACTCACCTTCTTTCTGGCAATCTTAGCAGCAGTAGCCTTTTCAGACAACTTAGCAGCAGCCTTGGATCTCTTCAAGTGAGATTCTGGAACTAGGACTTGTTCAGCAGTGATAACTCTATGAAGGTGTTATTATAAAATTCTTTAAAGAAAATTTGAATACAGTAGAAACTTTAATATAAATACAGACACATCGAAATGGTACCAATCATTCGATGAGAAGTTATAAAATAACTTCTGGAATTGTAAATAAACAACCATAAATGGAAGTAAATGAAAAATTCCAGATGAAGGACAGAGGAAACGTAGAATGGTAAAACTATGATTGGTAATTCAAGGACAGTTAACCATCTATCGACAACCCATGCCTTCAACAACCAACAGTATGATACTGTGGTGTTAATGAAACCAAATCACTTAGTGAAGAGGCCTTCCAGAGTAAAATGCAAATTTTATCTGGAATAAAATGATGTGGAACATTTTCCAATAACGATGTGACAATGCAAATATAATAAAAGATTTCACTGATACCAGTGTATAACTTACTGTTTTGGAGTGTTCTTAGCCATCGTGGATCTATGAATTTGGTGATGAAGTAATAAAGTAAATACAATTAAAATTAATTTTAAATTTTTCACTTTTATTTCAAACTTGAGTCTTCCAAATTTTGAAAATTTTCATTTGAAAAAAATATGCGGTGTGTGGATGTTAACAACAAAATTAACTGAAAACGGCAAATTTCCGAGTTTGGAATATGTTTGTGACTGTTAACTATAACACCTGGACATTAGAAAACTGTTAGGGTTTGTTTAGGGTTTTATGTTAGGGTTAATTAACTGTAGGTATATGAATGAGGTTACAAATACTATATTGAAAGCTTTACAGATGCTTTAATATTCACTTGTGTGATTTATTTGCCTATTCCTCCTTTTTTTTTATTAATACGTTAGATTTTCCTTCGACTTTTTTATACAACTAGTTCGATGGTTGTCACTATATCCACCGATAATTTTGAATATATAAGTTACTTCAACGTTAATATGAATTAATTGAAATAAATCCTGAAACTTCTTCTAGAAATGGTCCAATTTTTTTTGCGGGCATTCTGTACTTCATCAGATAGTTCTGTATGTTTAATTCCAGGTGATATTGATTCCAGAACAAAAACTTCAGAGTAATTTTTTTTTAAGATCTAAAGTCCACAATTTTTTTAATATTTGGGGTTTATTTTTCATATCATTGTTACTTTCTATTAATTCTGTTTCTAATTTTAAAATACAATCTCAATGGTTAGTCGTATATCATTGATATAGATTAAGTTGCATGTTTATGCATATTCTCGTATCTTTAAGGAATTCTGAACAGGGCCTTATGTGAAACTCAGGAGATCATATAACTTCTACATTACATTTAATATATACATATCAAGTTTATGTTCAATAATTGTTAGTATTAATGGAACAATATGGTAAACTTATAGGTGTTAGATTTTATGATTTCAAGTAACTGAAATGCAGATGAAAAAGGAAAATTGTCTCAGTATTTACCATTTTAAAGTCTTAATACCAACAGAAAGCTCAGCATTCAGTACACAAGGTAAGTAATAAGAACTATTGTAAACATTTCGTAACAATTTAATAAATGCATTGTTTACTGTTTCATCGTGATACAAATGCAATTGTCAAAGATCAACAAGTTTTATAAGTAATTTCTTATATTTCCTTTGAAGTACAGTTTATATAAAAGGTGATCCTTTGAATGATTCATAAAACGCTTCAAAGGTTCTGTAACAGATTTATATAAGTTGTTTGGACATTTATATTTGCATTCATAAACCTTTAATACAACCAATTACAAAAACCTAGAGCATTCACTTCCATTGTAAGCCAGTATATAGGTGACCAAGACCAAACATTTTGCTGTAGTAACAGTACACGTCTATCCTGCTTTGATTACCTATAAACACTCAGATTCAACTTTATTTAGTATTCCTTGGGTCTCAAGCTTAACATGATCAAAACTACATGTATTCATCACTGTGAGTTAGTATAGAAACATACATAATTCTACCGTATATACTATGTTGTACAATTCTCCTAGAACATTTCAGAAATTTAATTTGAGTTGTTTGTTCAAAATATTGGATACAAGATAATATATTGAAAACACTAGTGTCCTATTTAATAGTGTATATGCAATATTATGTATGATCTGCATATTTAATGGTGTTCGGAATTACTCTCCCGTTAACACCGACACTCCGAGGAAAAGAAACGTTGTCAGTTTCATTTTAATGCCCAGCCCTCTCCAAAAGTAAACATACTAAGAATTACATTTGTACATTTATTCATTAACTACCATACTTAGGAGGTTGAGTCTTTGTACAACTGTTTAACGATGAGTGCTGCTGCTGCTGTTGCTGATAGAGGTGTTTTCTTGGACAATGGTGAGAGAGATTATAACCATGTTAAAGATGATCAATATCAAAAACTACGAGATTTAGCAGATTTATGTTATAAAAGAAAACAAAAATTAAGTTCTCAATCACAACAAGCTTATAAAAGTGGTGATAAGGCTAAGGCTCATGAGCTTTCAGAAGATGCTAAGAAACAACAAGCTCAAGCCGATGATTATAATTTCCAAGCTGCTGAATATGTTTTTAGAGCTAATAATGCTGATAGTGATTCAAATGAAATTGATTTACACGGGTTGTATATTAAAGAAGCTATTTTCATTTTGAAAAGACGTATTGTCGCAGCTATACAGACACATGAACCAAAATTAGAGGTTATTGTTGGTAAAGGGTTACATTCTAAAGGTGGTGTTGCTAAATTAAAACCAGCAGTTGAAGAATTGTGTCAAGAAGCTGGTTTTAAATGTCATATTGATCCAAAAAACACTGGTGTTTTAATCATTGATTTGACTAATGCTAAAATTCCACAATCTTGGGGTACTTTGAACCCATTACATGAAGCTAATACCGGTCCAGTTCCTCAACAACCTCAACAAGCTTATATGGGTGGTGCTGGTGGTTCATCTCAACAATATTACAACGCTCAACCACAACCACATTATCAACAACAAGGCCATGCTAACAACCACTATAATCAACAACAACAACATAATAACAATAATAATAATAATAATAATGAATTGGTTAATATATTGATGAAGATTTTCTGTCAATGTTTGAAAAGAGCATTGAACTGAAGAAAAATATAATAAAGTTTTTGTACTATAAAAATATCACTTTAATAATTTTGCTGTTTTAATTGGATATAAGAGTTGATTCTCTTAATGATTGTAGAAACATACTGCGAGGTTAAATCAATTTGGAACGATTATGAGAATTCTCAATCTGGGGGGAAAAGAATTGAGCTACACTCAAGTTAAAGAATGTTGTAATTCTAGCTTATTAAAAACTCGTCTAAATATTTTTTAAATAATCCATATCAACATTTCCAAGATCATAATAATCATAATCAATATCTTTGTCATCATAAATAGAATAAAAAAATGGTTCGAATATAGTATTTTGATACCAAGGTTGTTTAGTATCTGATGAATTCTTAATTAAAAATGGCCATATTAATATGAAGATTGTGAGTATAACTATTAATACTATTTTCCAATATTGAATAAAGAATTGATATATTGATGAAGAGGTAGATGATGAAGAAAATGATTTTGGTTTTTCTTTAAAATTCACTGGTGTTATCGCCACTTTCTCTTTATTTTCACGTAATGCCAATTTCAATTGTTGTATAGCTTTTTCCTGTAATTTAATCTTTTGTAATAATAAACCATTGGTTTTTTCTGTTGTGTTGTATTGTTGATTTGCAAAAAATTTATTTTCTTTATTTAATTCAGATAATTTTTTTTCTAGTTGTTGTATTTTAACATTTTTTTTTTCTAATTCTTGATTTTTTTCCATAATTAATTTATCATGATATAATAAATCATCTTCTAATGAATTAATTTTAATTTCTAGTTGTTTAACAATTTTATCATTTTTTGCAAATTTTTTATTTGAATTTTGTAAATTTTCAATAATTTCATCTCTAAATTTGATTTCTTCTTCACTATTATCTTGTAATTTTTTCCATTTTATATAATCATTATTTTTAATTGGAGATGAAGAATCACGTATTGGAGTTGAAGTTAATATAAATTCTTTATTCAAATTTTTCTCCACTTTAATTAAAGATTGATCATAATCAATATTTGTTAGTAAACTTGAAAAAGATACACCTAACAAATTTTTAAATAAAATTGGGAAATCTGATTTATAAATAATTTCATTTGGATGATCAAGGGTATATTGTTTTATAATTTTTGAACCTGTTGAATTTAATAAAGTTGTATTTATAACTGATTCAATAGCATCAAATAATAAGTATAAATCACGAGCGTAGATATAAGACTTGTTTTGTTTATCAATTTGTTTCCAAGCTAATTGTAAGATAATAGAACTATCTGACATGGCTAATTCTTGTTGTTATTTCGTGTTGACGTTTTCAAAATTCGTGTTTTAAATTGTTTTGTGTGTGAAAGCAATTGTATTGGAAGTGAGCTTATGTTGATCTAAACTGTTTAATCAATATTTAATTTCTTTGATCTCTTGAACTTTTTAATCCAAATGTTCAATGTTTTGATTATTTATTTATTTTGTGTGAAAAAACAATTGAGTATCTGGCCGCCAATCTCCGAATATGTTGGGCATACCAAAAGTTTGATAACTAAAGACATTTAACTATTTAAAGAATAAACTCCAGATTTCCCATTTGATTAACTATAGGTTTCAAAGTGTTTGAAGTTGTAAATAAAAAACATTTGAACAAAATTAAATGTCTATAAAATAAACGAAATGGAGTAGAAGTGGATTAAAGGTGTTGGATTTGATCAATCTCATCAATTTTTAAAGATTTTGATTGTTATACTCGATGAGTTTGTTGCTAATTGGTCAAGAATATCTACATGTTGTTTTTCCAACAAAACTTTATTATTTCCAAGATAGTATGATTGTTCCTAATACACATAAATTGGCATTTTGTTTCCAAATATTCCAAGCATCTTTAGATGCTAGTTTTCTATGATGGTTTTGTAAGTAAAGCACAAGGATTATGTGTGTTGCAGTTAGTGGTTAAGATTTTTATCATCTTTGCACATGGACAGGCCTATGACCCTTACTCTATTCAAATTTGCATAACAAATATTGTTTTCAAGAACTTTGACTTCAATGAAAACAATGATATTGAACTTTCATGGTTGAATCTAAGAACTGAATTAGAAACTTATAAGTAAATTTAATGGTACTGATCAAGACAAAAAAAAACAACTGAATTAGAGTGATAACTCATATATAAATCAGTAACTTATAACTTAATCGTTGTATCAGATCGATATAACATGCATATTCATGCAGTTTCACTTTAATCCAACGCCGCGCTGCATACTGCTTTATATTTAAATCACTAGAATTGACTGAAATTTAACAAAGTGGCTACGAAATGTAGTACTCTGTATTAAATAATTAGTATGAGAAAACTTTCAATTGAATGAAACCCAATGTATTTAGATATAATGATTTTGTTTAAATCTTTAGTTGAACGATGGAAAAAAGAGTTTTT
The DNA here is from genome assembly GCA_030579655.1 of Liangdongia dryadoides. Classification (NCBI taxonomy): domain Eukaryota; kingdom Fungi; phylum Ascomycota; class Saccharomycetes; order Phaffomycetales; family Wickerhamomycetaceae; genus Liangdongia; species Liangdongia dryadoides. Next base: position 34,363 of record JAKTRJ010000020.1, read on the forward strand.
ATATAGTTTAAAGAAATAAAGATAATGGTCATCTTGGTGGGTTGGTTATGGTTGGTTATCAGAGTGGATATGGGTAGATATGAGTGGCTATGGGTAGAGAAAAGTTCAGAAATGTTCTTATCAGTATTTCTAGGAAACAATATGAAACATGAGTACCTACATCAATGTTCAAAATCTTACAATACAGTATACAGTAGTTACAGTCTTATAAGATAGTAGGGTATATAACAGAGAGTTTAAAAAAACTTTGACTTTTCTATTTGTCTTTAGCTAAATTATTAATGGGGTTAAATTTATTAACTATTGTAATTTAAATGTTGAACCAAAAGTTTTAATTCTCTATGTAATTTTATCAAAAATCAGGTGTGTTAATAATTCTCAATAATAACTTACTACATAGCTTTTAGCATAAACCTTACTAGAAGAGAATGAATCTTTGAAATATAGCTAGCTTCATTTAACTCACTTGCTTTTTTTTAATTTTTTTATTTAAATGTTTAACCAAAAGGTATAACTTAATATGTAATTTTATCAAGAATAAAAATGTAATTTTTAATGGGTGATATTTGCATATTATAGAATAAAATAAATTGAATATTTAGCTTTTTAAACTTAATTTATTATTAAAAAAAAACCCCCAATACTGCCCTAGGGAGTCGAACTCGGGACAGTTCCGGATTAAGGGATATATCCTTTTTTGTCAAATTCGCTTGCGTGGCGTAATGGCAACGCGTCTGACTTCTAATCAGAAGATTCTGGGTTCGACCCCCAGCGTGAGTGCTTTCATTTTTTTTTTTAGGTATATGTTTTATATTTTTCTTATATTTAATATAGTAAAAGTTGTAAGATATAATGTTTTTAAAGTTTACTGTTACATTGTGGAAATTTCAAACATTCAAGTTTAAACCCATTGTTTTAATGAGCATATGTAAAATTTTAAAAGTCTTGTTAATTGACGGGAAACCAAAAATAATTATTATTCGTTTATGTAAGTAAATCTAAAATAAAACTTGGCAATTAAGTTAGTGACAAAGATTAATGTTTAATGTTCCAATTCTTATTTATCAATTGAACGGATTAATAATATTTAGTTGAATATGAAAACAAACAGTGTATTTCCAAAAGAAGTAAATGATCATTAACAACCACATGGCTGATTATTTTTCAAATACTTATTTAATTAAATTTCTTTACAAATTTTTATTAAATTATAGTTTACTCCACGTTCTTGTTAATTTAAAAAAATAAAATAAAACATTCATTCTGCAGATTCATGCATAAATAACCTTCTATTTATGCAATCAAAATTAACTAAGAACCACCGTTAAAATTTTAAAAAGAAAAATATTTGAATGACAGGTGATTAGTTTTCATCACCGATTTAAGCCGAATATGGAGTTATTTGTTAGTATGATTATTTAAATAAGTTAATGTAAAAATATGTAGAATTTCATGCCCTGCATAGTTGAATTTCATGCATGTGAAAATTGATAAGAATATACAATTGATATATTTGGAGCTATTTGGAGATAATTGGATATAATTTTAAATAAATTGATGTAAAAAAGTTTGATAATTTTAATGAATTAATTTCTTTGTAAAAAAATCAATTGATTTAGGTGATTTTTAAATTAATATTAATTCAAATTTAATAAAAAAATTTCAACAAAGGCAATTATATATTTGTTTTTAGTATTAAATTTTTTTTTAATTTATTTATTAAAATTTATTGTAAAATTTTTTATAAAACATATAATTATAATCTAAAGGGTTTATTATGAATTATTTAAATTATATATATATTTATTTATTGAAAATGATATTTAAAGAATTGCTTGTTTGATGTCAACCGGATTTTAATTAAAACCGAACAATAATTTCAAGAGTGAAAAAAAGACATAATAAAACTGTTTTGTATATGAAACTAACTTGTTTGAATTAAAGTTTCTTATTATTACATACACGTTTACAAAGATTTAACCAATTGATTTTAAAGAAAATAATAGCACATAATAATAGGATGATATACGATCTGAATATTAAAGAAAGACGAGCACATGTCTTTAACAAGTAACGAGTCTTTTGAACAGATTTACTCAACGTGGATACACTCTGTAGAGTTAATACTTTAATAGGATTGGTTCAATTGAAGGGGGACCCATTAAGCATAAAGATGCATGAGATGAGCCTCGTGTGACTAGAAGGATGTGTCAGATAATTGAGGGTCATTTAGGATAAGGATAAGAAAATTTTAAAAAGAAAAAATTTAATTTAAAATATTAATAAATTCAGTTAATAAGTAATAAATTATTATTATACACAAGTACAAACACTTTTAACTAAATTCAGATGGTATTAGATAATTTTAAAGGGCAAAAAAAAAAAAAGTTTTTTTTTTGCTATGCATTAGTATGCAACTACACCACATAAACATACATCCCGCATGACATTAGTACCTGTACGAGTGCGTCTACCATCTTTTAATTGCACGTTGCCCACGTGGAGAGCAAGATAATAGAAACAATAAGATGAGAATGATATGAATGGAATAGTTGTAAATGATTATGAATAGTAACAAGTTGTAATAATATTATAATAAATATAATAAATGGTTTATATGAATTTATAAATGAATTTATGCCAATGTCTTGTCCTTGTTCTTACATTACCCAAGAGATATTAATGATTCTTAATTACTATCAAGTTTCTTAGCATTAATATAAACGTGTTCCAGTCACAAGACATCAAAAAAGAAATCAAAATAAAAAAAAAAATATAATCCACGTGCACTTAATTTATAGTAAATTAATTGTTAAAGGTATATTTAAGTAACAAAAATCCTGTATAATTTAAAAAATAATTTTAATTTAAACATCGCTAATTTATTAATCAACAATGGCTAAAGATAAAGTTAATCCAGCTGAAGCTGGTGTTAAAACTGAAGGTGGTAATTCTGCTTTTCATAATTATTTAAATGATTTTTCTCATATTGAAGATCCATTAGAAAGAAGAAGATTAGCTTTAGAAAAAATTGATCAAGCTTCATTTGGTTGGTATCATGTTCGTGCAATTATGGTTGCAGGTGTTGGTTTTTTAACTGATGCTTATGATATTTTTGCTATTAATTTAGGTTTAGCTATGATGGCTTATGTTTATTGGGGTGGTTCAATTCCATCATCAACAAATACTTTATTAAAAGTTTCAACATCTGTTGGTACTGTTATTGGTCAATTAGGTTTTGGGTTTTTAGCTGATTATGTTGGTAGAAAAAGAATTTATGGTACTGAATTAATTGTTATGATTTGTGCAACAGTTGCTCAATGTGCTTTAGGTGAATCAAAAGCAATTTCTTTTCCTGCAATTTTAACTTTTTTCAGAATTATTCAAGGTATTGGTATTGGTGGTGATTATCCAATGTCTTCAGTTATTTCTTCAGAATTTGCAACAACAAAATGGAGAGGTGCAATTATGGGTGCAGTTTTTGCAAATCAAGGTTGGGGTCAATTAGCTGCTGGTATTGTTGCTTTAGTTTGTGTTGCAGGTTATAAACATGCTTTAGATGTTGATTCTGCAAAAGAATGTGGAGAAAGATGTATTCAAGCTTGTGATCAAATGTGGAGAATTTTAATTGGTTTTGGTTGTATTCCAGGTTGTGTTGCTTTATATTTTAGATTAACAATTCCTGAATCTCCAAGATATTCTTTAGATGTTGAATATGATATTGAAAAAGCTGCTGCTGATACTTCAAAATTTATGGCTGGTGAATTAGGTGATGCAGGTGAAGAAAATGTTCAACAATTAAGAGTTACTGAAAGAACTACTGCTGAAATTATTCAACCTCCAAAAGCTTCATTTTCTGATTTTTTCCGTCATTTCTCTCAATGGAAACATTTTAAAATTTTATTAGGTACTGCAGGTTGTTGGTTTATGTTAGATGTTGCTTATTATGGTTTAGGTTTAAATACTGCTACAATTTTACAAACTATTGGTTATGCTTCATCAAAAAATGTTTATCGTTCTTTATATAATTCTTGTGCTGGTAATTTAATTTTAGTTTGTGCAGGTTCTATTCCAGGTTATTGGGCTTCTGTTGCAACTATTGATATTGTTGGTCGTAAACCAGTTCAATTTTTAGGTTTCTTTATGTTGACATTTTTATTATGTTTATTTGGTTTTGGTTATAATAAAATTGGTGATCATGGTCGTTTAGGTGTTTTCATTGTTGCTCAATTTTTCCAAAATTTTGGTCCAAATACTACTACATTTATTGTTCCAGGTGAATGTTATCCAACAAGATATAGATCAACTGCTCATGGTATTTCTGCTGCTTGTGGTAAAATTGGTGCAATTATTGCTCAAACTTGTATTGGTACTTTAATTGATCATAATTGTAAAAGAGATGGTAAACCAAAATCTTGTTGGTTACCACATGTTTTAGAAATTTTTGCCTTATTTATGTTGATTGGTTTAATTTTAACTGTTTTCATTCCAGAAACTGCAAGAAAAACTTTAGAAGAAATTTCTGAAGAAGTTCATGGTGAAATTGATCCATCAAAAATGAGTCCTCATTATCAACAACAACAACAACAACAACAACAAGAAACTGAAGAATCTGTCAGTGACAAGGTTTAAAATAATTAATTTGTTGTTATAAGTCTTTATATAATTTATACCTAATGTTTTGCATTATTTGCTTTCACTTCTTTGAATGGAATAACCATTCTTTTTTAATTGATGTTAATAGAGTTTATTATTAGTGTATTTTCTTAGATAATCAGTAGAATTATGGAAATTAGTAATTTTAGTATAATTTATAGTTATTGATGTGATGTGATGTGTTAAAAATCATATTCCGAGAAATAATTTAAACAAAAATATACATAAATAAACAGAATACAAAACAATATAAACACAACCATTTGTGATTATTGTCATCATATATTATGTTTAGATCAACAAGATCCACAAGACTACTCAAACCATCTAGATTCATTCATAAACAACAATTTAGTTCTTTAAATAATGAAATATCAAAACAATATTCAAAATCAAAATCAATAGAAAAAAATATTGGACAAATATTTAAAATTATAAGTTGTTCATTTATTGGAACTATTTTTTTATATACATCATATCAAATATTTTTTAAACATGAATCAACATTTTTGCCACTATGGTTAACAAATCATTATAAAATTGAAATTAATAAAAATTCAAATTCTTTAAATTTAGATTTAAATGAAATTCAAATTAATGCTGAAGATATATTATTAGAAAAATTAAGTATTAATTCCAAAATTCAATCAATTTTTAAATTACCTTTAATTAAAGATAAATCAATTGAATTTAAAATTTGGGCAGAAAATAAAGATCCAATATTAAAAGGTATTGAAATTAAACCTGAAAAACCTTTTATTAAATTTATAAATAAACAAATTGATTCAAAAAATTTTTGGAATAAATTAAATGAAAAATTAGGAATTTTATTAAATAAAGAACCAATTTATAAAATTCCAGTTTATAATAAAAATAAATCATTAAATGAAGAAGATTTAAATTTATATAAATTACCAGGATTAGATTTAGATTATGATGTTCATTTTTTAGGAACAATACCAATACAAAGTGTTAATTATCAAAATGAAAAAATTGGTCAAGTTGTATATAGAGGAATTTATGAACATGAACATTCAAAACAACCAAAAATTGAAAAAGCTCATTTAATTACAACAAATGAAAATGGGAAAAAAATTAGAACTATTTTATGGTAATTTATATATATATATTATTTTGAAAAAAAATCATCTTCAATATCTGCCCAATTTGTAGATTGATCATTCATTTGTTTAATTAAAGCATCTAATTTTGCTTTATTCTCTGCAACAAATTTTTCTTCAAGTTTAGGATCTGTTTCTGATTTAATTTCTTTCTTTGTATCTCTATGATCATTTCTATTACGTTCTTTATTATGTTTTTTATGAGGCTTTGGTTCTGACCTTATACCTAATCTAGAAGCTAATGAATTCCCAGCAGCTGTTGGTTTAGTAGGTTTAAATGACTCTTCATTATCTGTTTCTTTACCTTTAGATGAAGATTCATTTTGTTTTAAATTCAATTCTTTAAAATTATGTGATATTTTCTTTGGTTTAATTTTAGTCTTTATTGGAATATCTTCATCATCTGCCCATTTACTTTTTAATTTCTCACCTTTTTTAAAAGTTTCAACTTTTGATTTATTTTTTGATAAATTATCTTGTTTAATAGCTTTTGCAACTAAATCATCATCATCTGCCCATTTTGATTCTAAACCTCCCATTTTTTATTTTATTTTTATAATTTATGTTAAAGTTTACAGGGGATTAATTATACATATGCAGATTTTTAGACTCAGACAGGGCAACTACATTTAATATTAAATAATACAAATTATAAATTAATATAAAAACCAAATAAATACTCATAAAATCTTCAATTTGAACGACTATAAATCTTGTCTTTCTAAACCATCTGAAGTTTTTTGTAAATGATTTAATTGTAATTTAATTTCTTTACAAACTTCATCTTTTGAAGCACCTTCAAATGATTCAACTGTAATATCTTGTTCACAAACAAGCATAAACATATTTAACCACATCATCATTTCAAAATCATAACCTAAAGATTTATTCATTCCTGTTCCATAAATTCTTTTTCTTTTATCAGAATCTGGAAATTTAATAAAATTATATTTAAATAATAACCATGGATTTAATTTTGGAAAATTTGCATGAACAAATGTAACTGATGGACCTTTTATAGTTTTATTTGATTTAATAAAATTATAATCTTCAATTGGATTAAATTGACCCATTGCAGTACCAACAAATGCACCATCTGGATTAAAATGTCCATAAGCTTCTGTAGTTCTATGAATTTGATAATAAGTTGAATTTAATGCAATTGTTGCAGCTAAAAAAGTTTCTTTATCACCTTCACCAACACAACCTTGACTAAAAATTGGATAAAAATAATCTGGTCCATTAATATTATAATAAAATGCTAATAACATTTCTTTTAAATGAGTTTTTTTATTAACCATAACTTGACCAGATTCTGTTGTTGGATCAGGAATTGCACCAATTTTTTGATGTAATGGAATTTCTGTACCATTATTATAATCTTCTGGATATAAACTATATAATCCATATTTATAATCATCACGTTGATCACTAATATTAATATTTGCAATTTTATAAAAATCTGGTGAAGTTGATCTTCTCCAAAAATCTGGCCAAACAATTAATCCATTTGATTTAAATGGTTCATTTTCAAAAAAATGATCAAATGGATGTGCAGGAATATTATCAGCATCTAATAATAAAACATTTTCAAATGATGAAACTAAAATTGCTAAAATTTTATATTGATAACCACTCATTGACCACATTGAATAAGCATCTAAACCAAGTGCTTTTTCTAACAAGATACATTTTGCACCTAATTTTGGGAAAACATCTTCACATAAATTTGATTCATATTCACTTCTTTTTGGAATAATAACTTCAATTGGAATTGTTGAACCTAATTGTCTAATTTGTTTAATAGAAATTAAAGCTAACCAATTAAATCTACCACCACCAACATAAGTAACACCTGTACCAGAATACATAAAATCAGGAACTTTAATAGATTTTAATCCATTAACAACTAATTCATGAGAATTTTTCATTGATTGAATTTCTTTTGGAGTCATTTGAATAAAATTTGATAAATATTCTTCTGTAAATATTGGATTTGATTTATCCATAAAACCTTTATTTGGAGGTCTTTCATTAGATTTATATTTTTTTGTTGGTGCAATTTTTGGATCACCTTTTTTAATAATTTTAAAAACTTCTGAATAAAATTGATGTTGTGGTAAAATAATTGCATCAGGATTTAAATTTGCTCTTAAAGTTGAAATTGTATCATTTTTAATATCTTGAATAATAGTTTTATTTTCTATTGTTGGAAATTCTTCTTCAATTTTTTTATCTTTAATTTCTTTTGAATCTTTTGTAAATTGATTTAATTGTTCATGTAAAGGATTAGATTTATTAATTTTAACTTGAACTGTAAATAAATTATTATTTAATAATAAAACAATAAATAAAGCAGTAAAAACAAGTACAATATTTTTTCTCTTTAGTTGAATCATCCTTGTTTTTATTGAAATTAAATATATAAAAAATTTGTTCAACGCGTACTTATTTCTATTTATACTTTCATCATCTTTTCAGATATCAACACCATCATCAAGATCTTTAATGACGGCCGAAAGAATAAATTTATGGAAATCAGTTTACGGGACTAAAGAAATATTTGGGACTTTAACAATATACATCAAGAAAGGGCTTTATTATTTTGCTTTAGTTCTTGTTTTAAATCATCAACTTTTAATGTTTGTTTATTTGGTCTATTGTTAGGTATTTAGTAAAATTAACTAAAACTCTTTTATTGTTAATACCTTTTTTTACTCTGTTAATCAAATCCACAAAATTCAGATAAAATTTTTAATGTACAGTTAAATACATAGAATTACATGATATATGCAAGTTACAAATTTAATTACTTTTATTTTAATTTATTTGAAAAAACCAACAACAACAACTATAAATAACTTATTGATTTTAATTATCATACTTGAATTAAAATTTTCAAATAACTAAATAAATGATTTATTCATTTATATAGTAAATGCAACTATATCATCGAATATGTACAAATATGCATAAACATCAAATCTAAACCCATCTCCTGCATATTTATGAAAAATAAGCCCCTGTTTTAAAATCATAATGTCAGTTTACGGTAAACATATGTCCATCGATAGGGTCAATATTTATGATTATAACTTGAGTGTTATATATAAATTTTATTGCATAAATTCCGTATGACTCTATGACATCTAGTTGTACAAAGATATTCATTAGAACCTCAAATCTTTAGTTTGTCACGAAATAAACAATTAAAGAAATGTTTTCGTATTGTTTTCTTATAACGTTGAATAAAACACAGGATTAATTTTTAATATTTTTTATAGATTTACTCCGAACAGCTGATATATCTCTTTCTTCATGCATTAACCTGTAATTATTGAAGGTCTAAAGACTAGTCTTGAGGACTAGACTGAATAGATAACTTTAAATTAATATGGGAAAATACTATATATAACTAAATGACAAACTCTATACAACTCTAGATTATATATTAATATATTCTTGTATTCAAATGAATACTATTATATCAAAAAAAATTCATTAATGTCTAAAAATAAACTTTACATGCACTGCCAAGTTATTCAGTAAAAAATATTTTTCCAGATTGGCATCTTGGCCGAGTGGTTAAGGCGAAAGACTTGAACTTTTAAGTGATCTTTTGGGATTTTCCCGCGCAGGTTCGAGTCCTGCAGATGTCGTTTTCTTTTTATATATTATATACATCAATGTTATATTTTATATTTTCATTTTTTAATAATTTCTACATATTTTAACAAACAATATAATACATTAATAAACTGAAATAAAACTTGTAACTGCAAATATAATAAAAAAAACTTCTCAAAAACTCAAATTAATTTTCATTATTCTGTCCTTTCCTTTCTAATTTTCATTTAATAACATCTTGATTAATCTTTGTTGGATTTGATGCACTTAATTCTTTTAATTTACTAATATGATGAACTGTTTTAGCAATTGTTTGAATTAATAAATTAGGTTTCAATGGTTTGGAAATATATTCATCCATTTGATATTGTAAACAACGTTCTCTATCACCTAACATTGCATGTGCTGTTAATGCAATAATTGGAACTCTAACACTAAATGGATCTAATGGATTAACTTCATTTTCCCATTCACGAATTTTTTGAGTTGCTTCAAATCCACCCATAATTGGCATTTGAACATCCATTAAAACAACATCATAACTTTTCTTTTTAACAGCTTCAACAGCTTCAAGACCATTTTGTGCAACAACAACTTCATGACCATGTTTTTCTAAAATTCTAACAGCTAATTTTTGATTAACTAAATTATCTTCAACTAATAAAATAGTATAAGCTTGAGGTGTATTATCATCACTTGGAACAACTCTTGATTCTAATGCAGGTTTTAAATATCCAGCTAAATCAATTAATGAACAAGGTGTATTACCACATGATTGAATACCTAAATCTAAACAATCTTTCATATTTAATTTTGGTAATGCATGATTAACTAAAACAAATGGAATATATTTAATTTCTGGTAATTCTCTTAAATTTTTAGCAGTTTCAATATTATCAATCATAATAACATCAAATTTATTTTGATCATTAAATTCAATAGTATGAAAATCACGAACAACTGTTGGTCTTAAATTTAAATCAATTAATTGTTGTTCTAATTCTTCTAATTCTTTAGTAGAATGTGATTCACTAACAAGTAAAATTTTATGTAAATTAAATGTTAATAAAGCATCACTTTGTTTAACAAAAGTTTTAACAGCAGATACTGCAATTGTAAAATAAAATTTAGAACCTTCATTATATAATGAAGTAACCCAAATTTCACCACCCATTAAATGAATTAATTTTTTAGAAATTGATAAACCTAAACCAGTACCACCAAATTTTCTTGTTGTTGATCCATCAGCTTGTGTAAAAGTTTCAAAAATTAAATCCAATTTTTCTTGTTTAATACCAATACCAGTATCAGAAACACAAAATTCTAAAACTAATAAATCATCCTTTGGTTTTTTTTTATTATTTTTATTTTTTTTAGAATTAACTAAAGTTGATGGTGGAATTAAATCTGGAATTTCAATTGTAGTACCATCAATGTTAAAAGTGGTGTTCATTAGTGTTTTATCATTTATTTCTTCAATTTTTTGATCATCTTCATCATCTTCATCATCATCATCATCGTTATCTAAATCCATATTTGAACCAACAACATAATTAACATCTTTAACGGTTTCAGAAATTTCTTCCCTTAATGATAATGTAGCTTTTTTAACACTTAATTTAACATGACCTTTTGATGTAAATTTAATAGCATTACCAACCAAATTTAAAATAACTTGTCTTAATCTAAAAGAATCACCAATCAAAGAATCTGGGAATGAATTATCAACTTCATATTGTAATTGTAAAGGTTTAGCAATTGATTTCACAGCCAAAGTTTTTAAAGCATTAAAAACAGTACCTCTTAAAGAAAATTCAGCTTCTTCAATAGTCATTCTATTGGCTTCAATTTTGGAAATATCTAAGATATCATCAATAATAGTTAATAAAGAATTAGCTAAATTATGAACAGTTGATAACATTTCTCTTTGATATTGAGTTAATTCAGTATCTAAAGTTAATTGAGTATAATTTAAAATACCATTAAATGGAGTTCTTAATTCATGGGAAAAAATACCCAAGAATTCGGATTTAGCACTATTAGCTAATTCAGCAGCTTCTCTTGCAGCAGTATTTCTTTTAATAGATTCTCTCAAGTTAAACACCATTTGATTAATCTTTGTCTTTAAAGTATCCATTTCACCAGAAGCTTCAACAGTAATAAATTTAGTAAAATCACCATCAGTTGCAGCAGCAGTAATTTGAGCAAATGCTCTAACTTGAGAAGTTAAATTAGCAGCCATAACGTTAACATTTGTAATAATTTCTTTCCATAACCCATCAACATCAGAAACTTGAGCTTGAACACCTAATTTACCTTCAACACCAACATCTTTTGCAACACGAGTAACTTCACTAACGAAAACTTGTAAAGAATCCACCATCTTATTGATTGTAGATTTTAATTCCAAAATTTCACCTTGAGCAACAACATCAATTTTTTGAGATAAATCACCATGAGCAACAGCTGTTGTCACAGTAGCAATAGATCTAACTTGATTAGTTAAATTTGTAGCCATTGCATTGACATTATCAGTTAAATCTTTCCAAGCACCTTCAACACCATTAACTACTGCTTGACCACCTAAAATACCTTTAATACCGACATCTGTAGCTAAACTTGTAACTTCCATAGCAAATGTTTGTAAAGAATCCACCATCTTATTAATTGTTAATTTTAAATCCAAAATTTCACCTTTACAATCAGCTGTAACTTTTTTTGATAAATCACCTTTAGCAACAGCAGTAGTAACATTAGCAATATTTCTAACTTGATTAGTTAAATTAGTAGCCATAGCATTTACATTATCAGTTAATTCTTGCCATATACCTTCAGCACCAATAACAACAGCTTGACCACCTAATCTACCTTCAACCCCAGTTTCTCTTGAAACTCTTGTAACTTCAAAAGCAAATGTTTTCAATTGATCAACCATAGTATTAATAATATTTTGTAATTCTAAAATTTCACCTTGAGCATGAATATTAATTTTTTTAGATAAATCACCTTTAGCAACAGCTCGCACAACATCTGCAATTTCTCTAACTTGATTAGTTAAATTTAAAGCCATAATGTTTAAATTATCACTTAATACTTTCCAAATACCAGTTGAACTTAAATTTGGAACTTGTCCACCTAATTCACCATGAGCAACTTCATTTCCAATTTTCATAATTTCATGAGCATAAGTATTTAATTGATCAACCAAGACGTTTATTATCTTTTGAACATTAGTAATATCAGGATATAATTCCATATCAAAATCAGGATCATCTTTATGAGAATCGGACATTATATCTAATTTAGTTGACAAATCACCAGCGGCAATTCCATTAAGAACAGAACCAATGCCTTTTAGTTGTGATTGAGCAACTTGTCTTGAATAGCTGTGTTTCCTTAGCAAAGTATTTTGATTATTGATTGTATCATAACATTGTTGACGAATTGCATCCAACGCAGCATCATCACTAGCAATTTCTTTAAATTTTTGAGGATCACCAAGGATGGCAAGTAAGTCCTCTGTATTCTTATTCACAACTATACTCATCTTATCTTTAAGTTTTCCCAATGTTGTTTTATTCCTTTTTTTTTTTTTGTTTTGATTAATTGGGGGTTTAATTCAACACCCCTAGATCTATCTGTAATTTAAGTGATTGTAAATGAGCAGTACTAGCAGTTGTGTCTATACCTTCAAAGTAAGAAGATCTCTAAGTTTAACTTGAATAATCTAATATTATAAGACGTGTTTGCCACTAGCCGCTGAACTCTTGAATTGAACTTTTATATGTTTTTTTCTTTTTTTGTAAATATTGTTGACAGTTTTTTTAGAAATATAAACAATTTTTTTTTTAAGGCGACGTCATCGAGCTGCAGATGAATAAGTTGAAAATTGACGACTCAGGAACAGTTTATTACTTTGAGTACAAATGATATTTACATTAATATACATAAAATGGTTCATATTTATATGAGTTAAGTTTATCTTTAATGGTTTATTATTCCATTATATGTACCTAATAATCTTAAAAATAATAACCACAAGACTGTTATAAAAGCTTTTTAGTTCACATCAAAGATTCAACTTATAGTAAAGAACTAATTTGTAATTAACAATACATTATCATCTCTCATCATCTCATGTTTATAACATTCTATTTCAGTACAAATTTCACGTTGTCCTAAAAAAAGAATAATACATAGTGGAAAAAATAAATCAGAATGCCGTTACCTGGAATCGAACCTGGGTCTGGTCGGCCACAACGACCTGTACTAACCACTATACTATAACGGCAGAAAGATGCGAGAAAATTACAATTCTAAATTCAAACTATTATAGTATGACATAAGCATTACACTATTTACCCGGACTTTATATGGAAAATTCATGGCTAAAAAAAGTTTATCGGTTCGATTCGTTGTGGAAGAAGAGTTTATTTTTGTGTTTTTTTCCGCCGTGGGACACACCGCAGACCTCCGCAGGTTGTTTATCATATAAAAAATTATCATCAATATTAAGTATATCAAGTATTAAATGGTTCAAATTAATAGACAAAAACACCCATAACTTTGGAAACGGTCCTTGAGGCATAGTCATACACAGCTTATTACATTAAAACTCCTGATCAGAAGTCATTACTAATAAAAAAAAAAAACGATAACATTGATATCAATATCAATATCAATAATTATGGCTGAAAAAGTTATAAAAAAAAATCGAGTTCCAAGAGCTAGTAAAGCTTGTGCTGCTTGTCGTCACCAAAAAACAAGATGTTTCCCATCACCTTCTTCTATTGCGTGTTTAAGATGTTTATCTTTAGGAAGACGGTGTAGTTTTTTAGATAATAAAGATTTAAATCAAAATAAAGATGAAGATGAAGAAAAATTAATTAAAACTAGAATTGAAGAAAATCAAACTATTACTCAAGATAAAAATAATTCAATTATATTACAAAGGAAAAGAAAATTTGAAAATGATGAACCATCAAATAAAGAAATTTTAGTTACAGATGATAATATTTCAATAAATACAATTGGTAAAGATGTTAAAAAAATTTTAGAAATTTTAGAAAAAAAACAACATTTTGAACAACGAAATACTTCAGTTAGACAATTTGATTCACTTGCTCCATTAAATTTATTACCAACATCAACAAATTCAACAACTTTTCAAAAACATGTTTCAAATAATGAAGGTAGATATTTAAATTCAAGTTTTTATAATAATCTTACTTCAACAGATACATTATTAAATACAAATATTGATGATACATTACAACAACCATCATTTAATTTTAATACAAGTTCACAATTTAGTTTTCCAAATCAACAACAAAATAATTCAAATTCTGAATTTAATCAAGTTTTTTCAGTTTCAACACCATGGAAAACAAGTCCATTTATGATGATTCATACTTCAGTTTCTGAAGAAGTTGAACCTTTAACTATAAAACATTTATTATCACCACAATCAATTTCATCTTCATTATCATCATCTGGAATTATTAAAAGAGATATTATTACAATTGGTATAATTTCTTTAGAACAAGCAATTGAATTAATGGATAGATTTAAAGAACATTATGGTCGTTGGATTTCATTACCAAATGATATTTCAACAAAATCTTTAGTAGAAATGTTACAAGAATCTTCTCCATTATTATTAGTTTCAATTGTTACAACAAGTTTACGTTATGCAAGTTCATATGATAAAAAAAATACATTTACTCAATTATTAAAATGTTTAAAGATTGAATTATTAGAAACCACTATGAATACAACAAAACCAAAAAATATTGATGATTTAAAAGCTATGGTTATTTTATCAGTTTATGGTTATTCATTATCAACTCCAGAATTTATTATTGATCCATGGTTTATATCAGGTATTGCAATTAAAGAATTTTTAACAATTGATATTAAAGGAGAATTTTTAGATATTGAATCATTAAGAGAATCATTAGATATTGGACAAGAAATGGAAAAATTATCAAATTTTAGAGTTTGGAATCATATTTGTTTAGTTCATCTTGTTAATTGTGTTTTTACAGGTCGAATGTGTGTTTTAGATGAAATTAGATTAGATCAATCAAGAAAATCTTTAGATTTAAGTACAAGTACTAATTTTGATGGAAGAATGGTTAGTGAAATGTCATTACAATTATTATTATATAATTTTTTACAATTAGCTGCAACTAATGATAGTATGAATAATTCATTTGAAATATTTGAAGAAGATTTAAAAATTTGGTATGAACAATGGAATTATTTATTTAGACAACCAAATTTACAATTTGTTGAATTTGGTTATCATTATGCTTATATAGTGGCATTATATCATTTAAAATGTGGGAAATCAAATGTTAATATTAAAGATTTATGTTTTGGATCAGATTCAAGAATTATTAATGATAAAGTTGTTCTTGATAGATTAATTTATCATTGTTTAAAAGTTATTGATTATGTACTTGATATTAAAGATGATTTATTTTTTTTATGTCTTTCTGATCAAATACATTTATGTACAATGTTTGTTGGTTTAATGTTTATAAAAGTAATTAAATGGAGCCAATTTACTAAAGTTGAAAATAAATTACAAGAAACTCAACTTGTTGAATTTATTAATAAATTGAAACAATTGGTAAATAAATTGAAAAGTATGGATAGAAATGAACAAGATTTAATTAACAAATATGGTGTTGGATTAGAAAATTCATTAAATGAACTTTTAGAATTAATTTCATAAAAAATAAATACAACATAATTCATATGATCATGAACATTTATTATTCTTTGTATAAATAATGATTATTTCCAATAATCTTGACCTTTATCTTTTGATATACTTATGAGTTTATAGTTTTTTTTTTCTTCATATCTGTGTTGTTATCTATCATACCATATCAATTTTGGAGAAACTTTCAAACTTGATAACTTATTTCTTTGCATCCTTAATACCAAAGATAGCACGACCAGTGTAGACTAAAGAAATAGTGGTGGTAGCAAAGAATAAAGCCCAGAATGGATAGACGTAAAACTTGGATCTTGGGTGTCTCATCCACAATGGTTTCTTAGAAGATTGGTATAGTCTTTGTAATTCAATAACTCTGTTAGGCACTAGAAGAAATGTTATTAGAATACAATCATAATTTCATTATATCTTTTGACACTTACTTTTTATTGTTTTATTGATTAATTCAATTTGGTGTTTGTTTATTGTAGAAATGAGTTGACTTTTTTTCGTTTTTCTGAACAAATTTGACAACACAAAAATTTCAGCCAATTGGAGGCGACGGAAATTTTAAACAAAAAAAAAGATTATGTAAAAGATTATGTAATAATACAATACGTCACATGAGTAGTCACGTGTAATAAATGGTCATGTGATTATATAAATATTTAGTAATCGTCCTCATCAAACCCATTCCAATCTTCATCCTGACTATATGATCTATTATTCACATCGAATTCATGAATATATTCACCTTCATCATCCTGATCATATCTCTCTTGACTATGTAAATTTTCATCAGGAACTTCATCATCACTATCATAAGGATGATGCATAACATCAGTAATACCAAGCTCAACAGCAGTTTGATCATCTTCATCCGAATCACTATCTAAAATAACACGTCTAACTCTATTTTGAGTTAAATACTCAGCCAAATTATCATCACTATCCTGATCTTGATCTTCATCATCACTATCTAAACTGAAAACTCTTGGTAAACGACGTCCTAATACAATAGCTGAATCAGATTCAACATCATCATCAACATCATCAACATCATCATCATCAACAATAAAACCATCATCTAAAAAAAAATGTGTTAATAGACTCATTCCCTTATTTAAAATACACCATATTTACCTTCATCAACATCAAATCCGCTATCACTTAAAGATTCAACACCAAGTTCTATATCGCTAATATCTCCATCACTATAATATTCATCAAAAGCATCACCAACTAAAGAAACTCCACAATTTTCACAATAATCACCATGAACTTCCCACTGACAAACACTACAACGAGCAACACCATCACTAGTATCAATCATTCTTTTAACATTTTTTTTGAAAATATCTTTAAATAAATCTTGTTTCTTCTTATCTTTATTGAATTCTGTGATCTTTATTGAACGATCTTTTTTAACATGTTCATCTTCTGCATGCACTAAATCAGCTATACTCTTTACTAAATCTTGTAATGTGATATTTAAATATGGAGCTTCTGTAATTTCTGCACGACATGTTGGGCATGTACATTTCTTACTTAACCAACTAGTGATGCACTAGAAAAAAAAAGTGTTAATAGCAACAGCATTTATATCATTGTGTATTACTCACTGTATAACAAAAGTTATGCCCACATTTCGTCATAAATGGAACAAACATATAATCTTGACAAATGGGACATATAGTACTTTCGCATGTCTTCCTTAGTAATACTTTTGAAACCTCTGGGTCCTAAACAAAGTTAACTTAACAAGTTCAAAGAAAACATTCACCACCCATACTTTATGCTCCAAAACTATATTAAATAAATCATTCATTTTCTTATTTCTAATGTATCTTGTTCGATATTTAAATTTAGGTTTTACGCCATTATTTAATATTTAAATCAATTTAATCAAACTTTATAAGAAATTACGTAATCATCAACAGTGATCAACAAAGTAGTAAACTTGATTTACAATAATACAATACCAAAAAAAGTCATTAATAAATTCAGTATATATATGAAAACCATTATAAAAAATAAGTTATAATTATACTCTAAAACTCCATATAAGAAATGTTCTCCTGAAGAAAAAAAAAAGAATGCAATTGAAATCTATAAACTACCCATAATGAATCAATTTAAACCAAAATGAATGAATAGGTTATATGTACAAGTCTAAAAATGGTGTGTTTTGATAATCATGTGGTAACTTATGGACACCCCTGTGTTTGATATATGCTATGTGTGTTTCTGTGATTGTATGTTTAATTATTTACAAGTTTTTTTCTTCATTTTTAATCAACTCTTTTCTTTTAATCAAATCTTTCACCAACCAATTTTTTAAGAATTTTAATAAATTTTGAATTTTAGTTAATGCTTCATGTTTTTGATTAATATATCTTTCAAGGATTTCATCACTTAAAATTTGATATTGATTTAAAAATTCTTCAAATGTATCAAAATTTTCAACATTTAATGAATTAAACATTTCTTTTCTTGTTTTAAAATATTTAATTGAATATCTAACATTATGAACAATTTGTTTTGATAATTGTAAATCTTCTTCAGTTGATAATAATTGTAATATACTAATGATTGCATCATAATCAAATCTTGATTTAACAATTTTTAATAAAAAATCATAAATATCAGATTTATTAACTTTATCAGAAATTAAAGATCTTGATATAGAAATATAATTTAAAGCTAATGTATCTTCTTTTAAATGATGTGCAAATTTACTTAATTTTAAATAATCTTTTGCATTTAATAAATGTTTAAATTTTGTTTCAAATTCTTTAATATATGATTTTTGTAAATCTAAAGATTTTGGAATTTTTTCACCAAATGAATTTGTTGTTTTTAAATGACATTGATGTTGTAACCAAAGTAATTCAATTGAAACTAAATCATGACCAACATATAATTCTTTAGAAAAATCATAAATAACTTGAGTTTCAGTAGATTGTCTTTTATTAAATGACCATAATATTCTTAAAATTGTAGATAATTTTGGTTTTATACCTTGACGTAATAAATCATTTAATAAAATAACAACTTGTCCATCATTTTTAGTATTTAAATAATGATTTAAATTTTGATCAAAACTTGCATAAATTTTTGATGGTGTTCTAATATATTTTTTATTACTTGAAATAAATTGAATTCCAATATCTTTCATTAATAAATTAACACTTGAATCTTGATCCATAAATTTTGAAATTAATAATTTATATTCATTTGTTATTGGTGCAGCTAATGAAGGAAAAATTTTTAATAATCCATCCCATGAAGTTTCTAAAATTTGTTTATTAATTTTATAACCATTTGATTCTAATATTTTTAAATATTTTAAAAATTCATCAAACATTGCATGTTGAGCAAAATAAGTTAAAATTAATTTATGTTGTTGATTTGTTAAATAAGCACCATCTTGTATAGATAAATTTGTTAAAATTAAAAATAATTCATCTTGTTCAATTTTTTCAGCAATTAAAAATAAAGTTGTATAAAATTGTGATAATTCATACATTGTTGAATTATTATTTGTTATATCATTAATTAAAGATTGTTTTAATTCCATGATTTGAATCCAAGTATCTTGATCAATTTTATTTGAAATATTTAATTGAGCACTAATCATTCCTAATTTAATATGAGGTGAATATAAAATATTTCTTTCCATTAATAATTCTAATAAATCTGTTATTTCTTGTTTATTACCATAATGATTATATTGTTCTAATAATAAAGCAAATGAAGGAATTGAAACATTTAAAGTTGGTGACATTTTAATACAATTAACAGCAAATTTCATATTTTGGAAAGTTCCAGCAAATATACAACCTTTAATAAAAGTATGTGTAAAACCAGGTTGAATATTAGGAATTGTCATTATAATTTGATAAAAAAATTGTTTTGCATATTCCAAATTTAAAGTTTTGAAAGCAGTTCTTAATGCAGTTGAATATAAATCTGTTGGTATTGGAATTTTTGAATCAGAACAAAGTTGTAAATAAATTGGGAATAATTCTTCAAATAATTGATATTCTCTTTGTTGATAAAAAACATTTAAAAGTTGTTCTTGTAAAATAGTACTTTGTTGAGAAATAATTTTTAAAGAACCTTTGTATAATTGTACAATTATATGTTCTTGTCTATCTTTTCTTAAAATTTTTAATAAATTAGAATATTGCTCAGTAGTTAAAACAATAGATTCATTATTTTGAAGTAAATGTTTTAATAAATCATAATCAAAATCATCAAGTGCTTTTAATAATTGGTCATAAACATCATTTTGTAATTTTATATCTTGTTCCTTTAATATTGTTGGTTTTTGTGGTTGTACTTCATAATCATCTTCTTTTGGTTTTTCATATTTTGGTAATTGAGTATCAAAATCTGGAAATCTAATTGTTGAATATTTTTTACCTCTTGTATTAAATAATCTATTGCATAAAGGTATATGCCGTATAGTGCATCTATTATTGTGAACCATGTTTGTTGAATGTATCCAATGATGTCTTTTAAACAGCAGTAATAATGGGAAATGATTAGCTGAATAGACCTGGATCTTAACTGCAGTAGGTCGTATAGTGGTTACAGCTGTGCTCATTTTTTTTTTTTTTTATCTTTGACTAGCTATGTATATGTTTGTGAATATAATGCAAAGAGTAGTGTAATATGTACAGAAATGAATTTGTTTAAAGTTTTTTTCAATATTTCACAGTGATTGTAATGGCATAATATGGACAATATAACTTTGTTTTATAACACCAATGATTATCAATAAAAATTAAATTGGGATAAATGAAATGAAATGTGGATATAAGAAATGAATTAATTGAAATTATTCTCTTTTGAAGTGAATTATTGTTAAAATAACAATAAACAAAAAAAAATATTTGATAATAATAATAATAATGATGGGATGAGGTTAAATGCAGAATAAAAAAGCACCGAAACAAAGAAAAGTGGGTTGTTACAAAATGAAAAAGAAGCAGTATTCTCACTTTCTTATTATCTTTTATTGGTCCCTCTTTCAACCAAACCTTTTTTCTATAATTTTTAGTTCTCGGTTTATTTTGTTAGTAAAACTAACACTCTGATTGCACGATTTGACCAAATTTTTCACTACATTAAAAAATAATGAGTTCCGAGGGTAATTAAATATCATGAATTCCGAGGAAGTTAAATTTGTTACTGTGAATCTTGCTGATTAAGCGATTAGCTAAACACTACTATAAATCCAAAAATATTCAAATTTGGTTCAATACAAATTAACATCAAAATTATTCATTATTTAATTATACTCTAATCATTTCTAAGTTTATTCAAATTTCAATATTCAAATTTTTTGGATTATCATAAACACAAATATCTTTTTTTTGTTCATTAATTGTAAAATAAATATCACTTAATACAACTGTTTTCAAATTTGGTAAATTTAATTTAAAGAAATCAATATAACCTTTAAAAAAATGAGAAATACAAATTATTAAAGGTTCAAAAAAACTCTCATTAAACAAACATTCATAATCATTAAAACAAGTAATTGAATCATATCCATGAAAATTCCAACAAGTTTCATTTGGTGGGAATTTTAAAATATCTAAATCTAAAATATTAACATTTCTTTTTAATAATTCAACACCTGCAATTCCAAATAATCTTGGTGAAATCATATCAGTAAATTCAGTTTCTTCTTCATCATAATATTGATGATTCATTAAATATTGATCAAATAAATCTAAAATATTATTAAAACAAAATTTACATTCACAACCATTCCATAATAAATCAGAAACTAAAATTTCATAACATGCACAAGTTTGAATTAATGTAGGACATATAATAGTTTCTAAAGTTTTTAATTGTGGTAAAACTGTTTCATATAATTTTCTTCTTCTAATATAATTACCTTCAACTCCATTTTTTAATTTCCCATCTCTTGGAGGATTATGACGTATTGATAAGAATTTTAATCCATTTGAAGCAGTTGGTAAATTTAATAAAAATCTATTAACAGCTATATCCCAATTTTCAGTAATATAATGATCTCTATGATAAGTTTTTTCATGTAATGATAATTTTATTAAAGATTTTAATTTTGGAGCTAATGAATCCAAAAATTCATCAAGACATGGACAATCAACTTCTTCACAACCAATAATCATTTCTAATTCTTTTAAATAAGATAAATCAATAAATTGATCTAAATATTTAATTGTTAATGATCTTAAAATCATGTTATAATCATGTAATCCATGAATATGATTAAAACTTAATCTTTCTAATTTTAATTTTGAACTTGAATTATTTGATAATATTTTTAATATTCTTAAAGAAGAAAATTCTTCATCAATTAATATTAAACTTTTCAAATTTGTTAAAAATTCTGGGAATTTTAAAATTGAAATATCTTCAGAATTTTTATGTAAATTTATTGTTAAATTATCAATTTTTTTTGTTGGTAAATTTTCAATATTATTAATTGTTATTGATTTTAATGAAGGTAAATTAGGTTGTTTTAAATATGGATCCCAACAATCAAATTGATTAATATTTTTACAATGATCAGTAAAACATTGTATAACTTGTTTTAATAATTCAACACCTTCTTCATAATGGAAACAATTTTCAAAAATAACAATTTTTTTAACATATTTACAATATGGATATTTTGATTTAGTTAATACATCCATCAATAATCTTAATCTTTCATATAACACATAATCATTTTGATCGGGTCTTTTAATCAATGATCTATAACCACCAATATTAGTCCAAGTAGTATCTAAATACCAAATATCACTATGAATTTGAGGATTTGATCTTATACTAATGTTGCTATAAAGTTTTTCAGAAGCAATAAAATGAAGTTTTGAACAAGTTTGAATTAAATTGAAAAGATCAGATTGTGGAATAAAAGAGCAGATTGAGTAAAGAATAGTTTCTGGTAAGTCAATAAACTTCATTTTCAAAACAATTTGATTTCTCTTTTTTTAAAAGTTTTATTGAATAAATTTTTAATTATGGTTCAATTGTTGGAACCAACAAAAATTAATATCATGCGGGTGCAAACTTTACTGATTAAAAAGATAAAAAATTAAAAAAATTGGAAAAGTTTATTATGTTGTGTATTATTGTATATATTCTATTAGAAATATTCTGGGGTATATAACTGTGGTGTTTTTAAGAAAAATTGACGACTTTCAATCAGTTTTAAATCATTAATTTTGATATTTTCAATTGATTGATTATTGGTTTCAATTTTATAGGTTAATTCTAATACTTGTGTTGTAGTTGATAAAGCTTCATTTAATGCTGGTATCAATGGATTTATTCCTGTTGGTCCTAATTGTTGTAAATGATCATAATATGAAGATGTTAATATTGCTGAAAATAAATCACCAGAACCAGAAAATGAAGCTTTAATAGTTGGAACTTTATAATAAAAAGTGACATTAGATTCTTTTGAATTTGTAGCACCTGCACTATATAAATATCCAGATGAAGTTTTAAATTCAACAGATGTAACAACTAAATTTGGAACATTTGGATATAAGAAAAAAAACTTATTAATAGCATTTTTCAAAGACTTTAAATCATTAATTGTTAAACCTGTTAATACTTCTAATTCTAATTGATTTGGTGTAACTAAATGAACTTTAGAATTTTTTAAAATTTCTTTATAAATTTCAATATTACCTTCACTAACATAAATTTTACCATTATCTCCTAAAACTGGATCTAATATCCATTTTAAATCTTTATTTTCTTTAGTTAATTCAGTACATATTTTACCAACTTGTTTTAAAGCTTCATCACTTGGAATATAACCGGTTAATACAACATCATATTTAACATTAATAGATTTTAAACCTTGATAAATCTCAAAAATTTCTTCACCTGAATTTTTATAACCTTTAAATTTCCCATAAGCAGGATGATTAGAAAATTGAACAGTATTTAAAGCATCAACATTCCAACCTTTAAGTTGTAAAGGAAATGTGGCTGCTCTATTACCAACATAACCATGAACAACATGAGACTGAATAGAAAGTAATTGGGGCATAATTCACCAATAATTTCACAATTTTAACAAAAAAAAAGACACTTTCTTAACAAAATTGTCGAGTTTTTTTATCTTTTTATTTTTTTTGTAATTTTAATTTAATGTTGATAAGAGTTTCGAGAAATTTTAATATAAAAAAACATCACCAAAACCACAACTTCGACTTTTTTAATTAAATTGAAATAGACAGATTTAAACGATTAGCAAATGGGTAAATTAGAAAATTCTACAATTGATATTGGGTATCCAGTTTATGGTGCAAAATTTCAAAATGAAGATACATTGATTGTTACTGGTGGTGGTGGCGAAGGGAATAATGGGATTCCAAATAAAATTAGTTCAATTAAAATTTCTAATGATGATCATTTAAAAATTGGGAAAGAATATGAATTTGAAGGTAAAACTGATTCTCCAACTGGTTTAGCTGTTGCTGATGATTTGGTTTTAGTTGCTTGTAATGATAATAGTGAAAATATTAAATCTGGTGAAAATAAACATTTAAGAAGATTTAAAATTGATAAACAAGTTGGTTTTAAAAATGATGGTAGTATTGATATTTTTAAATCTATTGATACTAATGAATATCAAAATGTTACTTCTTTATCTTCAAATGGGAAATATTGTATTATTTTATCTTCAAAAATTCCAAGTAAATTATTTGTTATTGATCCAAAAAATTTTGAAATAATTAAAACTATTGAATCTGAACTTGAAATTAAAGATGCTGATATTAATGATCATGGTGATATTTGTTATATAACTGATACTCAATTAACAATTGATAATAATGATTCTTCAAAACCTTTAATTTATAAAAGAACTGGTATAAATTATCATAATACAAAAATTAAATTTATTGAAAAAAATGAAGTTATTATTGGTGTTAATTTAAGAAGTCCAAAAGGTCCAGCTAATACTGGTGTTTTATTACAACATATTTTTTTTGATAATGATGAAGAAAAACAAAAATTAAGAGCTAAAAGAACTAAAGTTATTTCATATAAATTTGCCAAAATTACTGCATTAACTGTTTCAATTTCAACTAATTTAATTGCAATTGCTGGTAATGATAATTCAATTACTATTATTGATTTAACTGATTTTCATACTTGTTCATATTTAAAAGATGTTCATAAATTTGCTATAACTGGTTTAGAATTTTCTCCAAGTGGTTGGAGATTAGCTAGTGTTAGTGCTTCAAGTACTGTTAATTTAATTGTTATTCCAGATAATATTAGAGCTACAAATACAATGTTAAAAATTCAAATTGGTGTTGCAATTTTTGCAATTGCTTTATATTTTTTTATTCAATGGTTTACTGCTGAAAGAAAACAAATTTTTGATTATTATGTTTTATATTTATTTGGTGAAGATACTGAATATTTTTTCCCAGAAGGTGTTCCAGGTATTCCAGGATCAACTCCAAAGAAATTTTTAGAAGCATTAGAATCATCATCAGCTGAAGCTTCTACTACTGGTACTTCTGTTGATGGGACAATACCAGTAGGTGCTTCTGGTAAACCAGAAGATTATGTCACTTTTGCTGAATCTTATGAAGAAAAAATCATGGTTATTAAAGATGGTGATATTGTTGAATTTTCAACTAAATCTTTTGCTACAAGTGGTTCTACTATTATTAATAAAGAAGTTGAAACTCCAATTGCAATTGAAGATGCTGAATCTATTGGTGCTGATCTTATTTAAACTTACAATAATAAAATAAATAAAGTTTTTTCTATATATCATGTAAAGAATTGTTGAGAGTCTTTATCAGGCTCCGTATTCTCTTTATTTCTATTATCATTAGGTTTTATATCATCAACTTTTGATGATGATTTTTTAGCCTTATTTATTAAATCTGACCAACTTTGTTTATCCAATTGTTTCCCATTATTCCCATTTTTAATCTTTAATGAACCTTCCCATTGAGATAATTGTTTTCTTAAAACTCTTGGATCTTTTGGTTGAATTGAATCACAATTTGCATTCCATAAAACTAAATATTCATTATATCTATTTTCTAATTGTTGTCTTGTACCAATTGTTGGTAATTCTAATTTATTCATTTTAGATTTTAATGCAGAAGTATTTAATGAAGAATAATCTAATTTTGATAATTTTTTATATTGTGATTGTGATTTTTTTTGTTGAAAGAATGATAATGCAGTTTTTGGAATTGATTTTGGAGTGTTTGAAGGTATTGATTGTTTCTTTTGTTTAGGTTTAATTAAACATTCATCAATATGAGACGTTTGTAATTCATTAATATCCATAAATTCACCACAAATTGGACATTGACCCATATTTTCATTTTTTTTAGGTTTCTTTAATAAAGAATCTAAATTTGATCCAACTTCATATTTTCTTTTTTTAGTTTCATCAATAATTATAACATCATTATCATCATCAGTAACATTAATTTCTTCATCAATGGGTATTATTTCTTGTGGTACATCATCATTTTTATCATCAACATCAACATTTTTCCCTTCAGATTTCTCTTTTGGAACCTGAACAGTATCTAATAAATCATCTCTAAGTCCTTTATACGTCAACACCACTTGTTCCAATACAATATTTTTCATTAAATTTGATTCTCTAATTTCTTTTGAACAAATTGGACAACTTGGATTTGTAATTAAATATTTTCTAATACATAATGAACAAAAAGTATGACCACAACTAGTTAATACTGGTGCAGTTAAAAATTCTTTACAAATATGACATCGTAGTAATGAATCAATTTCAAATAATTTTGGTACTTGAGTATTTTGAAATTCTGATGGATCTTCAATATTAGTTAAATCAAACATTATTAACTTTTAAAAACTAACATATGTTAATATAAATAAATATAATAAATTTAATAAAGCTTATGAACCCTTTAAACCACTATTTCAATATTGATTTTTAACTCTTGATTTAAATTTAAAATATTAATATTACTGAGAACGGAAAAAAGCAAAAAAAAGAAACTTTACTAACATTAACTTTATTAACATCACCAACATTAATTTCAAGATAAATGGCCAAAGTTCGTACAAAAAGAAGTAAAACTGCTCCAGAAGGTTATGAAAAGATCAAACCAACTTTAGATAAGTTTGATATCAAGTTAAAAGAAGTTCAAACTTCAACTTTAAGTAAAGTTGGTACTAAAAAAAATGAAGCTAATTGGGATATCTTTAGAATAACGCATCAAAGATCAAGATATATTTATGATTTATATTATAAAAAAAAAGCCATTTCAAAAGAACTTTATGATTGGTTATTAAAAAGTAAAATTGGAGATGCTAATTTAATTGCAAAATGGAAAAAACAAGGTTATGAAAATTTATGTTGTTTAAAATGTATTCAAACTACTGAAAATAATAATGGTGGAACTTGTATTTGTCGTGTTCCAAAAGCAACTTTAGAAAAAAATGGGAATACAAATTTTACACAGTGTATTAATTGTGGATGTCGTGGTTGTGCTAGTTCTGATTAATTCTATTAATGATGCAAAAAAAAATAATATTTGTAATGATTTCTGTACAATAATTAATGTTAATACAAATACATCCATTAAAGCAAATTCTAGATATATAAAAACAAAACAATTATAAAATTAAAACAAAATATAAAAAAGTTAAAAAAATCCTTTAAATCCCATTAGTATAAAAACCAGTCATTTCTCTCTTGTAAAATATATAAAAATTGTTACATAAAATTATCCCAAACCAGTATCTCTATTCATCATCATATAGTTACATTCCCATCAAAATCATCATCAGTTGTAGATCCATTATGTTCAGACATCGTTTCAGCTTTAACACTAGTACTAATATTTTTTTTATTAGAATCACTAACACTTTCAACAGCTCTTTTAACAACAGAACAAATATCAACACCAAATAAATCTGAAACTCCATAAGCAGTATGTTCAAAATATGCGGATTTATTGTTATTACTATTCCCAATTTCAGTAGTTTTTCTATTTGGAGAACCAAATAAATTTTTATGATAATCATCATCACTATGTCTTGGAACATTTGGAGATGTATAAAAATCATCAATAAATGATGGTGAATTCCAAAATTTTCTCAGAATTGAATTTGAATTTGGAGTTTTCAGTCTATTTGTTGGTGTTCTTAAAAAATTATTAAATGCATTAGTTGCAGACATTGTAACACTATTGTTAATATTTTGTGTATTATTTGAAGTGGTTCTTAATGGTGTTCTTATTGGTGTTCGTAATGGTTGACCCAACACTGTAGTATTACTAGGATGATTTGAACGACCATCAGATGAAATTGAAGATGTTTGTGTATTTGTGGAATCTGATGATGAAGTTTTTGAAGTTTTAGAATCAATTGATTTTTGATTCATTAATTCTTGAACATGATGACCATTATCACCTTCATAAATTGTAGTATTTGAGCTTTCAGAACCAATATTATCATGTGTAATAACAGAACTACCATTAAATGAAGTTAATCTTGAAGATGGAGTTAATGGTTCAAGTAAAGGTCCAGTTTCTTGACGTTTTAATGGTGATAATTCAAAATTAGTATTGCATGAAAATGATGAAGTATAAGATTGTGAAATTTTATTCTTTGGTGTATCTAATAACCCATTAGAACGAACTTGACCAAAAATAATATGTTCACCACTTGCACTTGCAGCCCAATTTGTTTCAGGAGCAATTAATGATGGAATGTTATTTAATGAACCAGAACCTGTAGATACAGATTTTGTTTGTAATTTCTTTCTTGGAACTGCTTGACGTGATGATGAATATGATATTGTTGATAAAGATTCATTTTTATTTTTAGAATCATAATAATCTTGATCATTTGGATCATCTTCTTCAGTACTATCATATTCTTCAGATTCATCACTTTCTTCATCTTGAGTCAAACGACGTTTATTATTAATAGAAAATCTTTGTAAACCAATAGCACTATGAGATTTTCTCAATGGAGAATTACTAATGATATTATTATGATTATTTGTAGAAGCTATTAAATCATAAGCAACAGCAGAAGTTATTGAAGAATCATTTCTATCATTAAAATAATTTGAAGATGTATCATCAGTAGAAGTAATTTGAGCTCTTGGTGTTTTTGAAGTATCATCAATATCGGATTCATCATAAGAATCAAATTCATCATCAGAAGAATCAATTAAACTGGTACCAGCAGCTGAAGCTCTTGATTTTTTTTTAAAAGTGATTGGATCAGGAGATAATAATGAACCAGCATTATTATTCTCAGATTGATTTAAAGCAGGTTGTAAACGTTGTGACTTATTGGAATAAGTTGTTTCAACATTAATTGATGGAATAGAACCAATAGACAATGTATTAGGTTTATTACTTGATGAGGTAATAACAGTAGAATTTTTCATTGTATCAATTTGAATATTACCAAATTGTTTTTTACCAGCTTTACCTTTAAAAAATTGTAATTCAAAACCTTGAGCAATTTCCCAATAATGACCTTTACCATCAGAAGATTTTTGAGTTTTAATAAAAGCTTTATTTAAAGATAAATTATGTCTAATAGAATTTTGCCAACCAACATCATTACGTCTATAATATTTAAAAGTTGAAGAAATCCAAGAATAAATTTGAGATAAAGTTAATTTTCTTTCTGGACCTCTTAAAATAGCCATTCCAATTAAAGTTGCATATGAAAATGGAGGTTTAGATTCCCCTTCATGAATAATCTTTGGCATTTGTTCTGGAGTTGGTAAGACAAAATTTGATAAATCTTCATATTTTGATGATGATGAAGATTTTTTAGATTTTGATGATGAAGGTGTAAAAGTTGGTAAAGGAGGTTTTGAAATTTTTCTAGAAGTATTTGAAACAATGTTAACACTTGATGTAGTTGGTGAAGAATATGTTGGTGAAACTGGGTTTTTAATTGTGGTTTTTTTTGTTCGACCAGTTGGAATAGTTGGTGTATCATCAATTTTGTTTAAATTTTTTTTAGAAGAACGAGTTTCATGTCTTAAAACTGAATGTGGTGGTGTTGATAATGGTAAAGTATTTATCAATTCTTCAGTAGTATTGCTTCTTCTTTTATGTTTCATTGGATAAGTTTGAGGTTGTCCTGGAGCAGTCATTATAGGAGTTGATAAAGAAGTATTTTGAGGAGCAATAATATCTTGAGTTCTTTCATTTATTTTAGCGCTTTGAGCATAGTTTGAGTGTTGGTGATAGTGTTGTTGATGGTGTTGATGGTGTTGATGGTGTTGATGGTGTTCTTGTTGCTTATACTGACTGACGTGAGCAGGAGGTGGTGGTAAATGAACAGATGTAAGCGATTTGATCAAATTTGAGTTAAGATCTTGATTTGCTTGCATCGTGATGATATGATTCTCTCTGTGATATTCAACCGCTGAGTTCTTTTAAAGTCTCTAAGTTTAGTTGTAGATTTGTATATAACTTGGGCGGCTAACTAGTTAAATAGAAAGCTGCTGTTATTATCTTGTAATTCAAATGAGTGAAGGTAGTAATCTTGTAATAGTTTTGCAATAAAAGTATTTTGTTCTTTTCTGTATCCTCTAATAGCTCTTTGCCAAAGAAAAAGAAGAAGTCAATTGGTTTTAAAACTATCAACCTTTTTTTTTTTTTTCTTTACTGATTTAAGATGAAACACACAACTTTTTCTTTCCTGTAAAAAAAAAAAGACGCGTTGAAAATTTATCTGGTTCGGGCAACGAAAAGTAAACAAACGCGACGCGCATTTTCACAATTTGACACGAAAACATTAAGATTAATTTGTTTAAAATTGTATTTTAGAAACGTGAGTGAAGGGTTTATAATGCATTGAATTGCATAAAGAGAAGAGTAAAAATGACATCAATAAATTTAGTTTAAATAGTAAACCACTATTGTATTTAAAGTTTTGTTTTAGCAATAAGGGGTCAATGTTGAATATTTTTACATTAAATTTATTAGCCAATCTTTTTTGTTAAAATAAACCTGAAATTCATGATCCCATTTCATCATTTGATTTGAAAAAAAATTTTTAGTGTAATTACAGGCTTTACATTCTGCACTTAAATTATGTAGTGTAGTATATGTATATAGTTAAGGTATTAATTATGATAAACCACGTTTCAAATTTTAGTTCGACTGTTCATTAAAGCAGTAATGGTCATATATGATGATGGACAGGAATTGTAGATATACGTGTGTTATAAAACATTAACCTGTTTGGATCCTGAAAAGTTTAATAGGTGCTATTAAAGGACTAACTATGTACTTGATCTTAATCGTGATCATTGCTTATAACATCAGTGATCAGAACTTTATTATCATATAAATGCATGAAAAAAAAAAAAACAAAAAGGTAAACTTTTGTGCCTTGATGTTACAAAAAATATAACAATCAACCTTTTTCAATTTTAAATTACAAAAAACTAATCGACACCAGCAGGATTTGAACCTGCGCGGGCAGAGCCCAGAAGATATCTATAAAACAAAATTCGAGTCTTCCGCCTTAACCACTCGGCCATAGTGTCCAAAACATTACTTATTTTCCGGTTCTAGTTTCACAATCTGCATAAAACTGTGGCCCTAATAATAAAATCACGTGATGATGTTGATATTATTACTTAGATATTTATACTAATCTAAAAATTTAGAGATATGTCTCTATTTTTTGGTTTGAGATATTTTATAATTAAAGATCAATTGGTCTCAATCAAAAATCTCAACGATTTAAATAGTTTTAATTAACCAAAAATATTTTGTGGTGGCGATTGTTATAAAAAAAATTAAAATTAATAACATTTTAACATATTAATGATTTTTTAGAAGTTCATAAAAAAGTTAAAAAAATGGACGAAAACAATTCAATTGCCATAATAAATGAAACTTTGGATCTTGATATTGTTTCAAACTTTAATGATTCTTTATCAAACTCAACAAGTTTACTTTTTACAAATTCTACATTAAATTCTTTGACGCATTATTTATATCAAGATAAAAAAATTGGTAATTTATTGGCTTGTGTTTCATTATTATTCACTGCTGTTAGTATCATCATTCTTGGATCATATTCATCATTAGAAGAACCTAAAAATTGTCAAGAACGTTCAAATTCAGATCCTGAAGATGAAGATTTTGATTGGTATGTTGATGGTTATAAATCAAGAAAATATCAAAAAGAAAATGTTGATATTATTAATGAGAGATATGCCTTATTCTTACCAGTTATTTGTGGTTGTGGGTTATTAGGAATGTATTATGCTATCAAGAACTTTGATATGAAAAAAATTTCAAAATATCTTGCAAATTATGCTGTTTTTATGAGTTTTATTTCTTTTAAAACTGTTATTGCTTATTTCTTACGTGTTTTTATGAAAATTGGTCATAAATTAGGATTTAGTTTAGCAATGAAAAAATTATTCCCTAGATATAGATTAAGTATTAGTGATGATCCAGATCATTATTTATATGATTCTGATTTAATAACTAATCCATATTATGAAACTTGGGATGATAAATCACATCCATTTAAAGATGAATATTCCGGTAATCCTCCAAAACCAACAGATGTGAAAACTAAAGAACAAGCTGCTATCTTATTTATTTCTTGGACTGATATTTATGCATTATGTGGTGCATTATCATTAGCTATATATCATTATTATAATAAAAAATCTGAAAATTGGATTTTTAAGAATTTGGTTGCTTGGTCCTTAGCATTTACTGGTGTTCAACAAATGAAAATTAATTCTTTTATTACAGGTTTTATCATTCTTGCTGGTTTATTTTTTTATGATATTTATTTTGTTTTTGGTACTAATGTAATGGTTACAGTAGCTACCAAAATTGATATGCCAATTATGATTACTACACCATCTGGTATTTTGGAGCAAACAGATAATAATATAATTTCTAAACTATCATTCTCAATGTTAGGTCTTGGTGATATTGTTGTACCAGGAATGTTTATTGCATTTTGTCTAAGATATGATTTATTTAAATTTTATGAATCAAATAAAAATTTAAAATATAGTATTTTCCAAAATTTCCCAACTCCATATTTTTGCAATGCTATTGGTGCTTATATTTTTGGGTTATGTGTATGTTTTATTGCATTAAATGTTACTAAAGCTGCACAACCTGCTTTATTATACTTGTCACCAAGTTTAATTTTAGCAACATTATTAAAAGCCTGGATTAATGATGATTTAAAACAAGTTTTATCTTATGTTGAGCATGATGAAAAAAAAGATCAAAATAAGAATGATCAAGGTGAAAAATCTAAAGATTACAAACTAGAAGAAGATGATGATGATGAAGAAGATGATGAAGATTATCAACCTGGAAATAGCGATCAAGAAGATGATGATGATTATGAAAATGATTACGAACCATCAATAGATAATGACCTGTTTGATGACTATGAAGAAAAAGAATCTGAAATTGTTGATGTTGAAATCGATTACATTGATACTGATTTAAGTGGTGGTCAATAGGCATCATTGACGGACTTTTATAATAAAAACTGTGCTATATGAATTATATTAATATACAAATAAATATTAATATTAAATAAATAGTCACTATAATAACAAGAGTAACAAAAATTGTTTGAGAAATAAAAAAAAATTATATAAAAAGGTCGTATTAGAAATTAAAAATTATTATAGGGCAACATAAAAGATCATAAAAGACAAGTACTAGGTGTGGGTGTTTTTTTTTTTTTAGTAACTTTTCTCTAGTTTTTGAGTTTTCAATTCATTATTAAATTTTGCAGTTCTGAATCTTTATCTTTTTTTGATTCAAGATCTTTTTGACTCTTTAATCATGAACAAATAAAAAAAAACAGCTTAAAAGCTGGATATCTTTAGAATATTAGCGAATGACTTGAATATTTGCATCACAATTCATTAATATTGATAAAAAAAACAAATATAATAAAAAAAAAACAAAAATGGCATAAAAATCCAAGATCTATAATAATGACAAGTAACATTATAGAGTGTTGCCAATCTCCATTAAAAAAAAAGTCAACATTATAAATCATGGCTCATAAATAAATTAGTCAGAGTGAAAAAAAAAAGGCATAACGACATATGAATGTATAAGTGAGTGTATAAATCAATTTATTTGTAATTAGGTTTTAGAGTTCAGTTAAATTTGTTGTCTCTTTTGTAGCCAGTTTTTCCAAATTTGTAACAACATTTCCCAACCCATAATTAAAGTGACAATACCAACGTTAACGTTTAAAGTGAACATACTAGTCAAACCTCTGTATTCCAAAGCTTCAACAACTTGATCAGTACTTTGCATGAAAATCAAACCACCAGCAATTAAACAAAAGGAAGTAATTAATTCAGTAAATGGTCTAGCTGGAGCCAGAGATTTATTTGGCAATAACATCAATAAAATATAGGTGATCAATCTAAAAAAAGAACCATAAGATAGCATATAACCCCATTGGACATGGATTAAGGTAGAAACTTCGGAAGCTTGGGCATGTTTTGACATTAAAATACCAGTCCAAAAAATGGTAAAAACTGGGAATGGATTTGGAGAATAACCTGGAGAACCACCATAGATTGCACTTGGATTAATATTTGTATTTTCTAATGTATGTTTAAATCTCCAGTCAGATAACAAATATTCAGTAATCAAACCACATAAACCAGAACCAATATACATAAATGCAATAGAAGCATGTTGTAAATCTTTAGCTGTCCAAACACCATCTTCAGAACTCAAATGTTCCAAAAAGATATTAGTAGAACCATAAAAGAAAATCAAAAAACTTTCATAACCTTCCATGGTGATCAAACCATGTGGAGTAACCTTGTACCAAAAAGAATTTGTATCAACTTGGTTTTTGAAGACAATGCATTTGTTCCATGCCATACCAGATTTAGAGAAAGCACCACAATAACGAGCTAATGTTAATAAACCCAAAGAAACAAAAACACCACCTTTAATGAAATGTGCTAATAAATTGAAAACTCTGTTACCTTTACCAAATAAATTACCAACAGAAATACCAGTAACAACATCAACAAAAATAAACAAAAACAATGGAATATTCATACAATGGAATAAGAAATTAATAACAGTTTGAAATTTAGATTGACAAGCATTAACAATAAATTTGTTCTTAAAAATTTTGTTTAAAACAGAATCTCTTTTGATTGCAGTTTTTGATTTTTTCAAGCCATGACTGTAAAACCCATCAACATTTGAATAATCATCATATAATTCATTTGCATTTGAAGTTGATGCTTTTGTTTCAGTGTTGTAATTATCTGAAGAGTTTTTATGTTGATCAGAAGAACTTGAACTGTTTTCAACTAAAGTTTCTGGAGAAGCAAAACTATCAACAGTTAAAGGATTAGGAGTTGAAGGTTTTGAAGATGAACTTGAATATTCTTCTAATGGAATGAATGGTTGTTGACTAAAACCATCTTCATCATCCAAAAAAACACCACGATTAATCCATTGACCAGCAGAATATAAAATTGCAAGAATATAATGGGCAATAAAAGCCAGTAACAAAATGACAGACATTTTACCATAACAATTTCCTGGATATAAATTTTCAGCAGATTTACTAAAAATTTGTAATGAAATGATTGAAATAATAAAATCAATTAAATTCAAAGTTAAAGCTGGTAAGTACCATTTAGAACCAATACCTCTTAAACATAAAGAAACTGGGTAGAAGAATGCAAAACATAAGAACAAAGTAGTAACATGAACCCACAAAGCTGATTTTTTTGGAGAATCCATTGTGAAATAAGTTGTAGTGTTATAACTTTCCCAATATTTTCTTTCTGCTGGTGTTAAATTTTTATCTAAAATTGGTTCGCCATGTTTATGGAAAACTTCATGGGGAGTTGGAGAAACAGTAGTTATATCAGTAACAGTAGGAGTAGAGTCTTCATGGGCAGGAGATGAAGAATCATGCATTGACATATCCATTTCTTGAGCTGAAGCAAATACTGAAGCTGGAGAAGTTGTAGCAACAAGTGCTAAGCTTAAAGCTAACAAAGTTTTGACATTAAATAGGGCGGCTTTCATAATTTAAAATAAAATTCCCTCAATTGAATAGAAATAAGAATATTTTATGAAATAAATAAGTAGTTGAATGGTAATGATGTTAAAATTACAACAATAACAAGTCAAATTAAAATTAAATGTGCAATTGTGCGTGTGCTTGACAATTTTTTTTTTTTTTCTAGTTTTTAGTAAGTCTGTTGTGGTGTATGAACAGACTAAGCGCTGTGATGGAAGTAAGGTTTTGGGTTCTTATACAGCAGCAACAAATATAATTAATAAACTTGATTTAAACAAAAACTTAGGAAATTGCACAGATTTGTAGTTTTTTTTTTCCCTCTGGTGACTGGTCCAAGACCATCTATGGCATCGGCAATTTTCTTGTACTTTGCTGTATGTAATCCTTGCAGCTTTCATGTCAAAACTTTTAGTCTCTTTTAAAAACTGAGACTTGTAAGTCTCTTGGGTCTATAGTAAGTTTTATGTGATATGTATGATATGTGATTGTAGTTTAGGAGACTAATTTTATCTTGTTGTAAAAACAATTGGTCCCAAAAGTCTCAAAAATCTGTCATTTTAAGCCGGGTCTTCAGGGGAAAAGCCAAAAAAGGCAATATCGATGGTAGGAAAGAATCTCCCGCAGCATCCGATGGAAAACTATGGAATTTTTCAGAAGGAAAAAAAAAGGTGAAAAATCATCAAATAGACCCATAAGAGTCTAACTAAAAGGCTTATATGTAGTATAACTGACAGATCAATTTGGTTGTTTTTACAATCAACAGTTCAACCCTTATACATAATCCACAATAACCATAATACACAATTCTGCTTGTAAAACCCACCTCATGCACAAATTATCAAGCATAAAACCCAATTGCTAGTCTTTAATTGTCAAGAGCCAAGTGGTCTTAGACTACTCTATTCATGTACTAAATTAATATCTTAATCGGGAATAAGTCAATCAGACAATAGATTGACACATAAATAAGGGGTTACCCTTATCGGGCTTTGGACTACAATAACTTTGTAGTCTTGCATTATTGCAAACAAACAAGCATTAAAAATGTATCATTTTTAAGCTCGTACGAGGAATTTAAAAGGAATAAAAGGAGTAAACCAATGGGGTTTGAATATAATTTTTTAAAACAATGTTACAAATATGAGGATGAGTTACTTTAAAACCTTTTGGTCTACTTCTATTCTACTTCAGCCCGGTGTTGATTTACTATTTAAAATTTAAATTTCCCTCAGATTGGCAAACTTACATTATGACATTTAGAGACTAGTCTCATATTTTGGCATATGTAATAAAAAAAAATAAACCGTGAGGCTGGGTTTTCGTGCGTGAGTTCTTAACTTCAACTTCAGATTGTAAGCTAGTTCTTCTACGATTTTACATCAAGTAATCATACTAGCGCAAATTGACACTTTTTATTGTAATTAGTTCTGAATAATTAATCCTATAAACTACCAAATCCCACTTCCTCATTCAATTCATGAACCACTAAATGTAGTGTACCAATCCGCGTGGATGTTATCCTACCACTAGTTTACAACCTCATCTCGTGAGCCGTTAACTCCTTTCTTTACATTTAATTATATAATTACTTCAAGCTGTAGCCATTTTGCAATACTACAGGGAAGAGTCGAACCTGGGACAACAACGCATAACTGGACCCTAGATCATCTAGTTAATTGTAGATCTGTTATATGAGATTGTGATTGATTGGAATAAAATTCAATCAATCCATGGTTAAAAGTACAGTACTATAAACTCATCGACATAAATATCATTTTATTTACATTCCAAACAAAATAGTTGTAAACCAAAACTTCATTTATATTAATTCACAAATCAAAGGTGCACAATCAATGTCAGAATATGTGGTGTCTGGATGTATACAAAGAGATTGATTGTTTACTATTAGATTTGTTTTTGTGTAACTTCAACACTTTTTAAAAAGGTACAATGAAACATACTTTTTTTTAAGCTGATCTGCACCTGGTGTTGGAAAGGAAGAAAGTTGTATGGTTTGAAAGATGTCACCAGCTCATAATCGAAGTCATGGAAAAGCCAAGGCTAGAGCTGATATTGAAGCACAACCTTCAAGTTCATCTGATTCCTCTTCAAATTCTTCAAAATACACAGATCCCCCAGAATATGAACCATCAAAACATCACCATAATCAATCTAAACTGAACAAGAAGAAAAATAATATAAAAAAAAATGGCAAAAATACTTCGCATGGAACTAAGAAGAAAAAACTTGAACATGGTCATAAAAAGCGTGCTCCACCAGTTGAAGATGAATCTTCTGATGGTCTTAAAGAAGATAATGATGATATTGATTATGATAGCAATGAAAGCGATGATAATGAAAGTGATGGAATTGATGATTCCGGTGATGAAAAGGATGATGAAGATTCAGTGTCACTGAACTGTAATTTGATACTTTAGTGTTTTTTTTTTATACCAATTTTAACTTTAGTCACTAATTAATTAGCCGCCAGAACAAATCATGATTTTAATTCTGCTTTAACAGGAAGAAGTGCTATACCATTTAGTGCTTTTAAAACTCCACAAATTGCCACTGGTAGATTTAGTGAAAGAGTTCGTTTAGATGCTAGTCTGTCAAATAAAAGAAGTGATTTGGATCGTGATCAAATAAAAGGTGAACGTTTTGCTGAAAGAGGTGTTTATGATGCATTTGATAATTATCATGATCCATATCCATGTTGGAGTGATCCAGATGAAATACCAATAACCAGACAAGAGATTGAATTGATTTTCATTGAATTAATGGAAATTTTTAATTTCCAATTAGATAATACAAAAAATATGTTTGATTATTTGTTAAGAATGTTAGATTCAAGATCTTCAAGGATGGATCCCATTCAAGCTTTACGCTCTTTGCATGCCGATTATATTGGTGGTGTGAATTCAAATTTTAAGAAATGGTATTTTAGTGCACAGCTTGATGTTGATGATACAATTGGATTTATCAATGCTACAAAAGATGGGCAACAAAAAAAGACAAACAACAACTCAAATGGGTTTGCTGGAAGATCAAATTTTGATCAGTTAAGTTCTGATGGTACTTCTGATCCTATTTCGATCTCATTGGAAGATTCAGAGAAAAGATGGTCTGATAATATGAATACTTTATCTGCTCATGATTCAATAATTCAAATTTCATTATATTTATTGTGTTGGGGTGAGGCAAATAATATTAGATTTATGCCAGAATGTTTATGTTTTATTTTTAAGTGTTGCAACGATTATTACTATGGATTGGAGAATTTGAAAAAAACCAATCAAAATTTTAAAAGACCTGGTAATTTTCTTGATCATGTTATTACACCATTATATGAATTTTATAGAGATCAAAGTTACGAATTGATTGATGGCCGTTATGTGAATAGAGATAAGGATCATTCTTCTATTATTGGTTATGATGATATGAATCAATTTTTTTGGTATAGAAAAAGTTTGGAAAAAATTCAATTGAATAAAGATTTTATGAAGCAAAACAATACAAAGAATAAATATCTTATTAGTTACCCACCACATGAACGTTATCTTTACTTGAATCAAATTAAATGGTCAAAATGTTTTTATAAAACTTATAAAGAAAGAAGAACTTGGGGTCACACTATTGTTAATTTCAACAGAATTTGGATCATCCATTGTGCATTTTTTTGGGTTTATACTTCTTTAAATGCTACATCATTATACACAAAAAAATATCAACAACAACTTAATAACAGACCTCCAGTTCATGTGATACTTTCAGTATTGTCATTTAATGGGTCAATTGCAACATTTATTAACATAACGGCTACAATTCTAGAATTCTTTTATGTTCCAAGAAAATGGCCTGGATGTCCTCCATTAACAAAAAGGTTGATAATATTGTTTGTAATATTTATTCTTTTAACTACACCAACTGTTTTCATGCTTGAATGGGTTGATATTTTTGGGTCCAGTATTATAGCTAATACAAATTCTAAACTTGGATTTGGTATTGGTATAACACAATTCATTTGTTCAATTTTTATTACACTTTATTTTGCAATTTCTCCATTGGCATTTTTATTTGTTAAACCTTTAACCAAGAATGATCTTAAGACTCAGAAATTTAGAGACTATTTACCAAACAAAATTTTCACTAATTCAATTCATAAGCTAAGAGGTAAAGCTGCTTTATCTTCTTATGGGTTATGGTGTGCTGTTTTCTTATCAAAATTCATTGAATCCTATTTTTTCTTGACATTGTCCTTAAAAGATCCTGTTCGTGAATTGGGAATAGTCCAAATGAAAAAATGTATTGGTGAAGTATATATTGGTGATGTCTTGTGTCGTTCTCAACCAAGGTTTTTAATGATATTGATGATTCTTACTGATTTAGTTTTGTTCTTTTTGGATACATATTTATGGTACATTGTATGTAACACATTCCATTCGGTTTGTCGTTCATTATACATTGGTGTATCAATATGGACTCCATGGAGAAATGTGTTTTCAAGGTTGCCAAAACGCATTTTTTCTAAAATTATTGCAATTACCCCAGAAAATCATGTCAAGAATAAGATTTTGGTTTCACAAGTATGGAACTCCATTATTATTGCAATGTACAGAGAACATTTATTGTCCTTAGAGCATGTTCAAAGACTTATATATCAGCAAGTTATTTCACATGATAGTGATGGTCATACGTCTACTACTTTAAAGGAACCAAATTTTTTTGTCTCTCAAGATGATCAAATTTTGAAAAATTCCTTATTTGAAAGTCATTCTGAAGCTCAAAGAAGAATTACTTTTTTTGCTCAATCATTATCTACACCAATTCCGGATCCTTGTCCTATTAATCAAATGCCATCTTTTACTGTCTTAATTCCACATTATGGTGAAAAAATTACTTTGAGTTTAAGAGAAATCATTAAAGAGGATGAAGGTTATTCTAATGTGACTTTGTTAGAATATTTAAAACATTTACATCCATTAGAATGGTCTTGTTTTGTTCATGATACCAAGATGTTGGCAGAAGAAGCTGAGGTTCAAAATTCAACAAATGATGACAATAGCACAGAAGATTATGGCCACAACATTTCATCTGCAAAAGAACAAATTCAAA
Source organism: Liangdongia dryadoides (assembly GCA_030579655.1). Lineage (NCBI taxonomy): Eukaryota > Fungi > Ascomycota > Saccharomycetes > Phaffomycetales > Wickerhamomycetaceae > Liangdongia > Liangdongia dryadoides. The sequence goes on from JAKTRJ010000020.1 coordinate 75,727, forward strand.
ATTTACCTTATTATTGTATTGGGTTTAAAATTGCTACTCCTGAATATGTTTTAAGAACCAGAATTTGGGCTTCATTACGTTCACAAACTTTGTATAGAACAATATCTGGGTTTATGAATTACTCGAGAGCGATCAAGTTATTATTTGATGTTGAAAACCCAAACATTGAAGATTTTGATAATGAAGAAGTGAAAAAATTGGAAGCTGCCAGTGTAATGGTTTTGAGGAAGTTTAGAATGGTTGTTTCAATGCAAAGAATGAATGAATTTTCGGCAGAAGAAGTTGAAAATAAAGAATTGTTGTTAAGGGCATATCCTGAATTACAAATTTGTTACATAGAGGAGGAAATAAATAGAGAAACAGGAGAAAAGATATATTATTCATCATTAATCGATGGTAGTTGTGAAATAATGGATAATGGTGAAAGAAAACCAAAATACAGAATTAGACTTTCTGGTAATCCAATCTTGGGTGATGGTAAATCAGATAATCAAAATCATTCTTTGATTTTTTGCAGAGGTGAATATATTCAACTTATCGATGCCAACCAAGATAATTATCTAGAGGAATGTTTAAAAATTAGAAGTTTGTTAACAGAGTTTGAAGAAAGTTTTGATGATCAAACAGATCCATATATTCTTCAACAAAAAAACCAAAAGGCAGTAGAGGATGGTAGTAAGCCATTGAAAAGTGCAGATATACTAGGAAGTAAATACTCATCAGACCCTGTGGCAATTATTGGTACAAGAGAATACATTTTTTCAGAAAATATCGGTATTTTGGGTGATATTGCTGCTGGTAAAGAACAAACTTTTGGTACCTTATTTGCAAGAACTTTGGCAAGAATTGGTGGTAAATTACATTATGGTCATCCTGATTTTTTGAATACTATTTTCATGACAACAAGAGGTGGTGTTTCCAAAGCTCAAAAAGGTTTACATCTTAATGAAGATATTTATGCAGGTATGAATGTGATGTTACGTGGTGGTAGAATTAAGCATTCTGAATATATGCAATGTGGTAAAGGTCGTGATTTAGGGTTTGGGTCAATTTTGAATTTTAATACTAAGATTGGTGCTGGTATGGGTGAACAAATGCTTTCCCGTGAATACTATTACTTAGGTACACAATTACCATTAGATAGATTCTTGTCATTTTATTATGCACATCCTGGTTTCCATCTTAATAATGTTTTTATCATTCTTTCTATCAAATTATTTTTAGTTGTTTGTGTCAATTTGGCTGCTTTAGTTCATGAGTCGATTCTATGTGATTATAACCCACATGTTCCTATCACAGATCCACGAAAACCTGTTAGTTGTGCGAATTTGATTCCTGTTATTAAATGGTTGGAAAGAAGTATTTTGTCTATTTTCATAGTTTTCTCTGTTTCTTTTGTCCCATTATGTGTTCAAGAATTGACAGAAAGAGGCTTACTAAAAATGATAACCAGATTAACAAAACATTTTTTATCCTTATCACCATTCTTTGAAGTGTTTGTATGTAAAATTTATGCACAAAGTTTAGTCAATGATTTATCAGTTGGTGGTGCCAGATATATTGCTACTGGTAGAGGTTTTACAACTGTCAGAGTTCCATTCTATGTGTTGTATTCTAGATTTTCCACTGAAAGTTTCTATTTTGCTGCTATAGCGGCATTGTTATTAGTGTATGCTTCAATTGCTATGTGGGATTATGCATTGTTGTATTTCTGGTTTACTGTGCTTGCATTATTGATCTGCCCATTGTTATATAATCCAAATCAATACTCTTGGAATGAATTTTTTTTGGATTACAAAAAATATTTACATTGGTTATCATCAGGTAATGTTACAGGAAAGAAGCATCAATCAACTTGGATTTCACATGTTCGTGCTATTCGTATTCAAGTTACTGGGTCTAAGAGAAAGAAGTTGGGTAAACCTGGTGATAAACTTGCCTCAGATTTTAAAAAACCATCATTTTTAAATATTATATTTTCCCAAATTTTAACACATATTTTATTCACTTTATCTGTTTTATCTGCTTATTTGTTTGCAAACTCACAAAATGAAGTTAGAACTAGTATACGAGCTAACAGTTTGCTAAGAATTTTAATCGTTTCATTTGGTCCAATACTGTTAAATATGTGCGTATTGTTGGTATTTTTTGTCGTATCTGTTGTTACAGGTCCGTTCATTTCATATTGTTTACCTCTTTACCCATCCCTTATTTCAGCTTTTGTTCATACATTTTCAGTTTTCAACTATATCTGCTTCTTTGAATTCTTGTGGTTTTGTGAAAATTGGGTTTTTCAAAATGCTGTTTTAGGTTCATGTGTTTCAATTTTGATTCAAAGTTTATTCTTCAAATTAGTTATTCTACTGTTTTTATCAAGAGAATTTAAACATGATAGAAGTAATAAAGCTTGGTGGTCTGGTAAATGGGCTACAGCAGGTTTAGGATGGGGAATGTTAACACAGCCAGGAAGAGAATTTTTGTGTAAAGTTGTGGAATTAAGCATGTTCACAACTGACTTTGTACTTGGTCATTTTATATTGTTTTCTCAATTCCCACTTTTATTTATTCCATATATTCATAGATGGCATTCATTGTTATTATTCTGGTTGAAACCAGACAGACAAATACGTCCTCAAATTTTGTCATCTAAAAAGAGAAGAAAAAGAAGAGCAATTGTACATTTTTATTTATTTGTGTTTTTAGGGGTACTGTTATTTTTTGTTGGTATTTTCCTTTTCCCATACTTTTTAAATGATGTTTTACATATTGATTTGAAAAATATGATGCCAAATATTGTGGAACAAATTGTTCAACCAGATGTCTCATTATCATCCAGTTCTTATAATAAAAAAGGTTTAGCTGCATATTACGTTATGAAGAAGAAATTGGCACAATCCAAGCTGTCGAATAACCAATGATGAAATTATAATACGAATATGAAATTTTTAATGAAAGTACGATGCTAATGATGCTAATGATGCTAAGGATACTAATGATACTAATGATACTATTGATACTAATGAAGTTTTTTCTCATGATTATATATAGAGTTCTTTTTTGATTAGAATGAAGAACTATACATCCTAATATTTAATAATGATTATATTAATAAAAGTTTTTTTCATTTCCAAGGTTTCAACACATGTTGTAGCTGTTGTTGATCTATTGATGACGACTGCTCTAATAAAGATTCAAGAGTTGAGATTTTATCCTTTGATAATGAGAACTTAACAATTGAGAATCTTGAAATTGATGGTAAGGCAGAAAGGTAGTTTAATGTTATTTTAATAGCCTCATTACTGTTGTTATTGGATAACTTGTAAGCCATAGCATCCAAGAAAAGTTCCAATATTGATTTTTCAATATTCCCATGGCTATATAACTTTATATAAATGTCTGGTGAGAAAGACAATATATAATTATAGGCATAGGGTTTCTCCAATTCTGAAGAATGTATTATTTTGGTTATCGTTAAAGCAGTTGGAGTTTTAGGAAAGTCTGGGATTGTTTGGATCAATGGTGATGATGTGAGATTTTGTTTTGGGTTTTCTGATAAATTTGTTGAGACTGGTGATAAACTTTGTAATACTTTCTTCTTTTCTTGAAACTCTTTTGGTAATTCATCCACTTCATATATTGGTAGTTTAATAATATCACTAGTTTTCTTTAATTTCTTGTCTGGTTTGATTTCATCAACGCTATGGCTTCTCTAAAAGAAATGTTAATTGTTAAATAATAAATAAATATTTAAAAACCATACCTTAAATTTGGATTCTTTTAATTTTAGTTCATCTAAAGAGTTTAATACAGATTTATTTTTTGGGTCAATTTCCAAAGCAGAATTAAAAGATTCTTTAGCATTATGGAAATCATTCAAATTTAAATACCCAATTCCTCTTCTCCAAAACAATTTCAATTTTGTTTTATTATCATCATCATTATTCTTTAACTTTAAACCTTCATCACAATATTCAATAGTTTCAATGAATTTATTTAATTTGATTAATGTCATTGCCATATTTGAATATAATACTGGATTTGTAGGATCTAATTTGATTGCATCTTTATATAAATCTTGTGCTTTGTTATAATCTTTAGCAACAAATGCCTTGTTACCATTTTGTTTCAATGATTCACTCATGTTGTTCATGTTGTTGTTAGTATTAATGTTCAGGAATTAAAGTTTTTAATCTTTAATACCGAGAATAAACTTTTATTTATTTCTTGAATATTAATAACATTTATTGAAAATGGTCTCTGAAGACTTGATTGATGAATTGGATGCTATTGAAGCTATTTATCCAGAATGTGTGACTAGAGTCAATGACCAGATGATTGATATTATTATCCCACAACATGAAGATTATAAACTTCGAATTAGTTTCCCAGATGAATATCCATTAAATGATATGCCTCATATTTTACAAGTTACTAGTTGTGATAGAAATGATGATGTTCAATATTTAGAAAACTTGTTTAATGAGGTTCTAGAATCAGTTTATACTGAAGGGCAAGTTTGTATATTTGATTTTTTAACAGAATTAGATGGTGTTTTATATGTTGAAGATGATATTGATAATTCTCAAATTGTCAACAATGAAGATATATTCCAAGCACCAGAACCTTCTGAGAAAGAGATTTTGGATGGCTGGACTTGTTCGGAGCCAATTAGTGATAGAGGTTCTACATTTGTTGCATTTGTAAGGAGAGTTGAATCTGAAGAAGAAATGGAATCAAAATTAGCATTATTGAAAAGACATAAAAAAATTGGTAAAGCTAATCATAATATGACTGCTTGGAGAATAGAAAATTCTGATGGAACTAGGATCCAAGATAGAGATGATGACGGTGAAACTGCTGCTGGTGGAAGATTATTACATTTATTAACAGTATGTGTTATTTATTTTTTTAGCAGTGGAATTGGTATTAACAAGTTTTTTTTTAGATTATGGAAGTTTGGAATGTTATCGTTGTTGTATGTTTGATGTTTTTTTTTTTTTTTTTAGTCATTTATTAACTTTTTTAGGTCAGTAGATGGTTTGGTGGTGTTCATATTGGTCCGGATAGATTTAGACATATTAATTCTACTGCTAGAGAAGCTATTGTTAAAGCTGGATTCGTTGATGATTCAAAAAAGTCTAAAAGAAAGAAAAAATAGTTTCATCTTCTATTGTACATTAATATATGATTATTTTTTTTTTCATTAGTCATTAGTTTCTTCTTTTTTTATTTGATTTGGAAATACCTTCAGCACTCGATCTTTTATTCTGTTTTTTATTTTTAAACTTACCAGATTGTTGATTCTGTTGTTTTTTCCATAGTTTATCTAGATCATTATCCCCTTCACCTTCTTCTTCTTCTTCCTCATCTTTAGCTTTAGCAGATGCTTCAGCAACAGCATTGGCTTCTTTAACGGCTTTAGTTTCACCAAATGTTCTTCTACCAATGGGTATACCAGCAGCAGAACTCGAGTTATTATTTTGTAAATTATTTATACTTGTGTACCCCATGGTGACAATTTTAGGTCTATTAGAAGTGCTCTGTTTCAACTTAGCAGCACCTTTTGCTTGCCATTCAGATAAATCTTTTAATTTTTTTTCAGTTTCTTGGTGTTCTTTCTCTTCTTCACGTAATTCAGCTTGTTTCATGAACTAAAAAAAAAGTGTTAATTTCGCCCCTTTTACCTATGAACACCATATCACAATACCTTCATGTTCAGCACATTGGCTGAAAATCCTTTTTTACTCATTTGTTTCTCTTTAATAATATTATTTAATACTTTATTTAATACTTTATTTAATACCAGTTTATTTGATACAGAAAAATATTGTTGGTTGGGGACACAAATTCCGGGTGACGCGATGAGCCGGAAAAAAAAATTTAAATCAACTTTAAAACAGAATTAACTAATAAAGAAAATACAAAGAAATTAAACAATTTGTGAATAGATTTAAAGATGAAAAGTGATTTTAAAGTTAGTGTGATACCTGTTAATATCGGAGGAATTAATATTAATTTTTTTTTAGCTCACTAATTTACTAGGAACAGTTTATTCCCAAGGTAATCTAGTGTTTACTCAAGATGGTACTAAACTATTAAGTCCTGTTGGGAACAGAGTTTCAGTTTTTGATTTGGTTAATAACAAATCTTTTACATTTCCATATGAACACAGACATTCAGTTTCTAGAATTGCTTTAAACAAGCAAGAAACTTTGTTACTTTCCGTTGATGTTGATGGTCGTGCAATCTTAGTTAATTTCAACTCTAGAACTGTTTTACATCATTTTAATTTCAAAGATAAAGTTCAAGATTTAAAATTCTCACCAGATTCTCATTATTTTGCCATTGCTACTACAAGATTCATTCAGGTTTGGAAAACCCCAGATGTCACAAAAGATCGTCAATTTGCACCTTTTATTCGTCATCGAATTTATGCAGGTCATTTTGCTGATGTTACATCAATTACTTGGTCTTTAGATTCAAGATTTTTCATTTCAACTTCAAAAGATTTAACTTCAAGAATTTTCTCTTTAGATTCAAAAGAAGCTGCTGCTGCAATGACTTTAGCTGGTCATCGTGATACCGTAGTTAATGCATTTTTTAGTGCTGATCAAGAAATAATATATACAATTTCAAAAGATGGTGCTTTATTAAAATGGGAATATGTTCAAAAAATTGATGAAGATGATGATGAAAATGAAATTGAAGATGATGATTCTACTTTAAGTTGGAGAATTACTGAAAAAAAATATTTTTTCGCAGATGCTAAAGTTAAATGTGCAACTTTCCATGCTCAAACTAATATGTTAATTATTGGATTTTCAAGTGGTGAATTTAGATTATATGAATTACCTTCATTTACATTGATTCAACAATTAAGTATGGGTCAAAATGAAGTCAATACCGTTAGTGTCAATAATACTGGTGAATGGTTAGCTTTTGGTTCAAGAAAATTGGGTCAACTATTAGTTTATGAATGGCAATCAGAATCTTATATTTTGAAACAACAAGGTCATTTTGATTCCACAAATGCATTAAGTTATTCTCCAGATGGTTCAAGAGTTGTCACTGCTTCTGATGATGGTAAAATTAAGATTTGGGATGTTGTTTCAGGTTTTTGTTTAAATACTTTTGAGGAACATTCATCTGCAGTTACTGCTGTTAAATTTGCTAAAAAAGGTCAAGTTATGTTTTCTTCATCTTTAGATGGTACTGTTAAAGCTTGGGATCTAATAAGGTATCGTAATTTTAGAACTTTTACCGCAACTGAAAGAATTAAATTCAGTTCATTAGCTGTTGATCCAAGTGGTGAAGTTGTTTGTGCTGCATCTCAAGATACTTTTGAAATTTATGTTTGGTCTGTTCAAACTGGTCAATTAGTTGATACATTAGCTGGTCATGAAGGTCCAGTTTCTTGTTTAGCATTTGGTGTTGAAAATAGTATTTTAGCTAGTGCAAGTTGGGATAAAACTGTTAGAGTTTGGAGTTTATTTGGTCGTTCTGCAAATGTTGAACCTTTTGAAATTCATAATGATGTTATTGCTTTAGCAATGAGACCTGATTCAAAAGAATTGGCTGTTTCTACATTAAATGGTCAAATTCAATTTTGGGATATTGAAAACGGTTCTCAATCAGGTAATATTGATGGTCGTAAAGATGTTATTAGTGGTAGATATTTTGCTGATCGTTTTGAAGCTAAAAATTCCACAAGATCTAAATATTTTACTACAATTGATTATAGTTTTGATGGATTAACTTTAGCTGCTGCTGGTAATAATAATTCTATTTGTATCTATGATATTCCAAATGAAGTTTTATTGAAAAGATTTAGAGTTTCGCAAAATATGGAATTAGATGGTACTTTAGAATTTTTAAATAGTTCAAGATTAGCCGAAGGTGGTTCATTAGATTTAATTGATAGAGATGGTGAACTTTCAGATTATGAAGATCGTGTTGATAATTCATTACCGGGTTCTAAAAGAGGTGGTGATCCTTCATTACGTAGAACAAGACCAGAAATTAGAGTCACTTCTATTCAATTTTCACCAACTGCTGCTTCATTTGCAGCTGCTTCTACTGAAGGTGTTTTAATTTATTCTGTTGATGATGAAATTATTTTTGATCCATTTGATTTAGACGTTGATATTACCCCTGAAGCTACATTATTGAAATTAAAAGAACAAGAATTTTTGACTGCATTAGTCATGTCTTTTAGATTAAATGAAATTTATTTAGTCCATCAAGTTTATGAAAGTATCCCACTAAAAGATATCAAATTGGTTGCTAATGATTTACCTGCAGTTTATGTTGAAAGATTATTGACGTTTATTGGTTCAATTGCAATGACCTCTCAACATGTTGAATATCATTTATTATGGGTTAAAAATTTGATTTCTTCCCATGGGAAATTCATAAATAAAAACAAACATATTTTTGCAAAATCTTTAAGAAGTATACAGAGATTTATTGCTAGAGTGGCAAAAGATGTTGTCAAGACCTCAAAAGATAATGAATATTTTTATCTATTTTTAAAATCTGCTCAAGAAACTCATCAAGCTGAAGAGCTATCAAATGGTGTTAATGCCACTATTTCCAATGATATTGATATGGCTGATGCTGAGTCATCTTCAAACAATGTGTCAGATCAAGATTTGGATAGTGATGCTGATGATGCTGAAGTTGGTTGGATTACTAGTGATAAAATGTTGGAATCTTCTTCTGATAATGACGGAGAAGCGGATTCTGATGATAAATAAGTAAAAAAAGAAAAAGAAAACAAGACACATAGATTATTTCACACCATTGTACACTAAAACAACATATATAACTACTAAAAATAGAGGTTTGGCATTTAAAATAAAATTTGTAGTATAAAAAACCTATCTTCACCATTTCCTCTTTAGGTAAAATCCGGTAAAGTTTTATTCATGTGAATTCCGGGAAATTTTTGGTATAGGTTTTTCAAAGAAAAATAAACACATTAACATTAATAGTTCAAATCACTGAAATTTATTTATTTGGTTGGATTAAAAATTAAGAATGGCGTATGTGGCTATTTTTTTATTGTTTTCTATATATATTAACATCTTTTTTTAGTGATTTAGTTGATCGTCCGAAAGCTGAATTAACAGATTCAGAATTACAAAGGCTTGAAGAATTTGAATTTTCTAATGGGCCAATGTCTATTTTACAAGATGCAGTCCAAAATGGAACACAAGTACTAATATCATGCAGAAATAATCATAAATTTTTAGCAAAAGTTCGAGCTTTTGATAGACATACAAATTTAGTTCTTGAAAATGTTAAAGAGGTACAGTTTAAAAAAACGTTTAAAATTTTATAGTAATGAACTAACATTTTCTTTAGTTATGGACAGAAACACCTAGAAATTCCAAAGGGAAGAAAGGAAAACAGATGTCAAAGGAAAGATTTATAAGTAAACTATTTTTAAGAGGTGATTCAGTCATTGTGATTTTAAAGGCATGAAATAATGAAAACTATTATGTATAATTTAGCTAATTTTTTTTAATATAAAGTTATGTTCTTATAGGAGTTACAAATTTATTTATTCTATGTAGTTGTGTTGTTTTTTTTTTCATTTGAGTTTTCAAAACTATTTACAAATATTTATTTTTGTTATACCTATTTAATTTTCACCAACAGCATTTAATGGTTTCTGAATGAAAGCAGAATCTTTACTCTTTCTAATGATTAAAGTATATTTACCTGGTTTAGTAATTTCATCAATAGTCTTTTTATCTTCTTTAGCAGTGAATGAAATATCAGATACTGGAACTTCAACATCAACTAATTGTAATATTTTCTTCTTTGCAAGTTCTTTAGTTATTGGTTTAACGAATTTTTCATTCTCTAGAGGTTGTTTAAATTTCAAAGTATCAATTTTTTCTTGGATTGGTAATAAAGAGTAATCTGGACTATCTTCAACAACAGGAGCTTCTTTTTCACCTTCAGCAACATCTGGAACTTCAAACAATAATCCATCAATATTAAGTTCCTTAGCTGGTTGTGAAGTTCTTTTTTGTAAACCTTCTTCTTCAGCTTTCTTAGCAGCAATTGCTGCTTGTTGTTTAGCAATGGCTTCTTCTTTTAGTTTAGCAGCTTCTTCTTGTGCTTGCAATTTTGATCTCTTGACAACAGGTATTCTTGGACCTTGATTTGATAAGATATATGCAGCACCATCAAATGGATGTAAAACATTTCTCATAATACTTGGTAAAACTTTAATAACTTCACCTCTAACACCATATCTTGGGAAATCTTTTAATAGTTGGACTTCAATTTTCCCATTTCTCTTAGATGAGGCAGAATATCTCACCATAGGTAATCTTTTGAATGCATTTGATTTCAGTAGAGTGCTCATTGTATGTTTATCTAATTTAATATTTATTTCAATATTTGTTGTTTTAGTAATTTTTCCAATGTTGGAAAATATTTTTTGGTAAATATATCCCGGGATGGTATTTACGCCGATCGGTTTGAGATTTACGCCAAAACGTTAGACAGGATTTACAGGTTGAACAATAATACAATACAAACCATTTTATTCATTCTAATGAATAAATATCAAAATCATCGTCATCATCTTCATTAACCAACTTCTTTGAAACTTTCCACAAATGGACAATGTTATCATCAGAAGCGGAAGCCAAAGTCCATGGAATATTTGGATTAAAAGATAAATCAGTAATTGGTGCAGTATGACCAGCATGCATCATGAATAGTTCTGGAGCACCATCATCTTCATCTTCTTGATTTTGTTCTTCACCAATTTTTTTAACATCCCATAAGATAACCCTACGATCTTGAGAACCTGAAGCTAAAATTCCGTCATTATGAGGATCCCATTCTAAACAAGTTATTGATTCTGAATGACCCATAATTGTATGTAATTTTGTATATGGGTTTCTTAAATCAAATAATTCAATTGTAGAATCTTGTAAACCAATAGCGAATAAGTTTTCAGAAAATGGTGAGAATGCAATAGAATTAATTGGAGCTTGACGAGAAATTGTATGTAATGCTTTAGAATTTAATGATCTTGAATCAAAAATTGAAATTGTTTTATCATCACTAACAGAACCAAAAGTATATGAATTAGTTGAATGCCATCTAACATCATTAACAATATTTGTATGGTTTTTTAAAACATCAGTTGGAATTAATTCTTTATTAATATCCCATAAAGCAATAGTTTTATCATCCGAGCAAGTTAATAAAGAGCCTTGTTTAAACCCATTCCATGACAAACCATACCCATTTTCAGTATGATGTTTTAATTTTAAAACATTTTTTTTATCTAATCTATCATAAATAGAAACTAAACCATCACCACTAATTGTAGCAATTTTATTTGGATCTTGAGGTTGATAACGGGCACGATTAATTTCCTCTTGATGTTTAAATTTCTTAATAATTCTTAATCTAGCATTCATAACTTCTTCCTGTTGTTTTTTTCTTAAAGCTTCACCATCTCTTGGTTCTTCATCTTCTGGTTGTTTATCTTTTAATTTTTGAGATATTGTATTTATTGGATTATTACCATTTGTAGTATTAATTGAATTTTGTTGAATTAAAGCTTTTGGAAGTTCAGTAGAAGCAATTTTCAAATAATCAGTATCTTGACCTGAAGTATGTGTACCCAAGATTAATTCTTGAGCTATACCAGTTTCTGTTATTTGATTTGTTGGTAACCATTGAATAGTTAAAGTTGGCCATGTTAACGCGCTTTCAGATACAAAATCATACATATATGGACAACTTTTTCTCCATAATTCATACTCTTCTTTAATTGATAGTTCTTTTGGTTGTTCTTCTTCAGCCATAGTTGTAATTGATTAACTTTTCTATAAATTATTAATTGTTAAATACTATTCATTATTTCTGTTGATATATTTTTTTTTCGTGTTTTCGCAAATTTTCGCAAATTTTCGTTTAAATATGTATTGATTGCATATTACTGCATATATAATGTACCTTTATGCCTCACTCTGAATTAGGAAATTTTGTCAATTTTTTTCGCAAATTTTTAAATTTTGCCAACGCCAAAGAAAAAAAAACAACAATCAAATCAATCAAATAGAAAACATTAAAGTCAATTAACACCAAAAACAACCCAACTAATCATAAATTCAATGTCTCAAAAACCTGTGAATGGAAGAGGTGTTCCAACCGCCCAGCAGATTGCTCAACAAGGTATCACTGCTGTTCAAACGCGTCCAACCGATTTAAACATCCCTGAGTCTTTAGATGTTATAGTACCTGAAGTTTCTCTTTATAGAAAATTATATGAAGCTGAAAAAAGAATTGATATATTAACAGCAAGAAAAGCGAATGATTTACAAGATAATATTAATAAAATACCAAAGAAAAAAGCGTTATTAAGAATATTTGTTTCAAATACTTCAGAAAATCAACCATGGCAAATTCAACAAGGTGTTCAACAAACAGAAGAACCAAGCTGGACTTTAAGAGTTGAAGGTAGAGTAGTTAATGATCAAAAACCTGAGGATCCTGAAAGAAGAAAATTTAGTTCATTTTTAACTGGTATTGCAATTGATTTAATTCCTGATCCTTCAAATCAAATTCAAGAATTCCCTGGTGGTAATATTGTCGAATGGCATGAACAAGTTGACCCAAATGTCCCAAGAGTGGATTTTGATGGGTTAGATGTTAAAAGAATGGGTACTGAAAATTTACAAGCAAAAATCAAAATTCAACCAAAAGAATATCCTGGTAAATTTGTTACTTCACCTCCATTAGCTGCATTATTAGGTATATCTGAAGCTACACAACATGATGTTGTTTATGCTATATGGCAATATATTCAATTAAACAATTTACAAGCACCAGAAGATAAAAGAATCATTAATTGTGATGAAAATTTATCTAAATTATTTGGTGTTCCAAGATTTAATTTTAAAGATATTATTGAATTAAGTGCTAAACATTTGGCTCCAAAAAAACCAATAGAAATTTTATACAACATTAGAGCAGATAAAGCTTCTACTTTAGGTGAAGTGGTTATTGATGTTGAAGTTCCATATGATGATAATACTGAACAAGAAAATTGGAAACTTGAATTAAAAACTTTATTAACAGAATATGATGATTCAATTAAAGAACTATATGCAAAGATCGTCTTGGGTATCCAAGGTTTACACAGCTCATACCGTAAATACCAATTTTATGATAAACTATCACAAGATCCAGTCAATTTCTTACAAGATTTCACAACTTCTCATTCAAAACTATTAAAAATTTTAAGTGGTGATGAAGGTTACAATGAAGAAACAGTTAGAAGATCGGACTTCTACACTGATGAAATGCTCCAGGAGAATATTGAAATCTTGCTAAAGACAAACCGTATGTGATTATTACCTCTACTTCTAACAATTAGTTTGTATTAATAAAATTTAAATTTTCCAAACTTTTTTATAGCTTCGGCACGTGATTTTCCACGTGATTTTGATGTCCACGTGATGTCCACGTGATTGTAGTTTTTCTTCGAAATTTTTTTGTCTGAATCATCATCGAGACCCGAAGATTATGTAAATCCAAAAATTGTGTTGAACTGTTGTTGTTGTTGCTATATTTGACAAATCATTCAGTTTTATAAAAAGATGTCTTCTCAAGCATATCGCTCTACTCGTTCTACTGAACATGAAACTGTTACTTTTGAACAAGCTGTGTTGAAAGGTTTAGCTTCTGATGGTGGGTTATTCATCCCATCTGTTGCTCCAAAATTAGATTCTAAATTCTTAACTGAATGGAAAGATCTAAGTTTCCAAGAATTAGCCTTTAATGTTATGAGATTATACATTAATGAATCTGAAATTCCAAATGATGATTTAAAAAAATTAATTCAAACTTCTTATTCTACTTTTAGAGATGATCAAGTTACTCCATTACAACCAATTGATGAATCAAAAGATTTATACTTGTTGGAATTGTTTCATGGTCCAACTTATGCTTTTAAAGATGTTGCTTTACAATTTGTTGGTAACTTATTTGAATATTTTTTGGAAAGAAAAAATGCTGGTAAATCTGATGAAGAAAAAGATACCATTACTGTTGTTGGTGCCACTTCCGGTGATACTGGTTCTGCTGCTATCTATGGTTTGAGAGGTAAGAAAGATGTCTCTGTTTTCATCTTATACCCAACTGGTCGTATTTCCCCAATCCAAGAAGCTCAAATGACTTCTGTTTTAGATAAAAACGTTCATACTCTATCTGTTAAAGGTACTTTTGATGATTGTCAAGATATTGTCAAGAGAATATTTGGTGATGCTGAATTCAACTCCAAATACCATGTTGGTGCTGTTAACTCTATTAATTGGGCTCGTATTTTGGCTCAACAAACTTATTATTTCTATTCTTATTTCCAATTGGTTAAAAAAATTGGTCAAGATAAAAAAATTCGTTTTGTTGTTCCAAGTGGTAATTTTGGTGATATCTTGGCTGGTTATTACGCTCAAGAAATGGGTTTACCTGTTGATAAATTGATCATTGCTACCAATGAAAATGACATTTTGAATAGATTTATTAAAACTGGTAAATATGAAAAATCTGGTGATGTCGCTGCTACTTTATCTCCAGCTATGGATATTTTGATCTCTAGTAATTTCGAACGTTTACTATGGTATTTGGCTAGAGATAATTTGGCTTCTTCTGATGAAGAAGCTGGTAAAATCATTAATGAATGGTTCACTCAATTAAAAGAAACTGGTTCTTTCACCGTCCCAGAAAGTGTTATCACTGCTGCTAGAAAAGATTTCGATAGTGAACGTGTTAGTAATGATGATACTACCGCTACTATTAAGGAAATTTATTCAGCTACTGGTAATAAATACATCTTAGATCCACATTCTGCTGTTGGTATCAAAACTTCTTTGGACAACATTTCTAAAGATAAGGAAGCTGGTGTTTCTAACGTTGCTTATATTTCTTTATCTACTGCTCATCCAGCTAAATTCGCAGATGCTGTTAACAAAGCTTTAAGTTCTTTTGATGGTTATTCTTTTGAAAAAGATGTCTTGCCAGAAGAATTAAGACAATTATCTGAAAAGCAATTGAAGATCAAATTGATCCCAGAAGCAGATATTGAATTAGTGAAGGCTTCTATTGTTGAAGAATTAGCTAAGGAAAAAGAAGAATAAATATCCTCGATTTTTTTACCAACTAATACAAGATTTAATCATTTGTTTTTATATTAAATTGTAAATTAATTTACTTGTTCAATTTTAGGTTTTTGTTTCAATTTAACTTTACCATCAACAATTTCAACTTCAAATCCTGCTTCTTCTAAAGTTTCATCTTTAACAGCTTCTTTTGCTTCTAATTTAGAAACAAACTCTTGATTTTTTAGATTATCCATTAATAAAAACCTTAAACAAACAATACTTCGTTCTTTAATAAAAGGTTCATTTGCATCTAAAATACAATTTGATAAAACTAATTCTAACCCATGTAATTCTCTCATTTTTTCTTGAACATCAAAATCTTTATAAACTAACGATGTTAAAATCTCAATAATCATACATTTACAACTTGGAAAATCTTTTTGATCAGTTTTAACTTCATCATTTGGTTTGTGTTCTTTTGTATCTTTTAATTTCTTTGGTTTAATATTTTTTTGGAATAAACCCAATAAGATAATAAAATTATCAACACCTTTATAAAATTTTAAAAATTTAATACAATGTTCAAATTTCACTAATGTACTGAAAATATCCAAACAAATGAAAATAGTTGGATATAATATAGTTATATCTTCATTTTGACTATTTTTATCTTCCAAGAAATTTTTAATTTTTGGTAATGTTTTTTCATATAATTCATAAACCCATGACAAAATAACTGTTAAATCCATTACATCCCAAGATTCACGACTTGTAATTATAGTTTGTGCGACTTTTAAATACCGTATGAAATCTTTTGGTTCATTAACATATGTAGTGATGAATTTCAAATAAGATTCATGAACAATTAAAACACAAAATATCTTGACTAATTGTAATCCGAATTGATTTAATTCTTTGTCAAAATCTAATTTTTCAAATTCATTTAATAAATAATTAAAAATTGGTTCACCTTTACCTTTTGATAATGCCATATTTAATAATTCAGAAGATGTGAAAATATTTGATAAATATACTAAAATTGGGTACCCAACATTTTGATCAATAATATCCCCAGTTTGAAAAACTTGAACAATTTCATTCAAAATCTTTGGATCATAATCATCTTTATTAACTGTTAAGTTTGATAACATTTGGAAACAAGATATAACAACAGCATCTTCTAATTCTTTATCAACACCTAACTCATGAACATGTTGCATTAACTTGAAACAATGATATCTAATATCCAATTCTTCTGCATGTTTACGATCCATTGATAACAAATTTCTAGAAAGTAAAACAACACCTCTTTGTAATCTCAGTTTTAATTCCAAAATAGTTGGTTCAGTATCAATAAGTTTCTGTTCAAAAATAATTTTGATCAATCTCCAAACCTCAAGTGATTCTGCTAAGTCATTTCTAAGTGTCTCTTGACTAATAGAATGTTGAACCAGTGATGACAAACTATCTTTTAAATGAAGTAATGTTGATTCGGGGACTTCAATAGATCTAAGTGCTTCAAACACAGATTCTAGAACTGATATAGAATGTTGAACTGATACCATTTCTTATTAATGTTTTTCTACTGCTGTTTTTTATTCGTAATTATTTTTTAAAGGTATCATTTTTCAGTACAAATTTTTGTTGATGGAAGGAAATTTTTCAATTTGAAATTTCACACTAAAAATTGAAATATAAATTTATTATTAAAGAAAAAATAACGTTAAAATAAGTTGGAATTTTGATCTATTTTTATTATTTTTTTGCAATATAAAATCCTTTTTTTATAATGATTAAATACCAATTTTAATAATACTTCGGAATTTACTTTTTTTTTTTGATTGCTCTATCTCCGATAAATGTTATTGCCAAATATTAACTCCGTGATTTCTATTTTAGGAAACTTTAATTACGTCAGCGGTTACGTAATTTTTGACGCGTTGACGCGTAAAAAAAATTTTAAAAATTAACTTAACCAGAGAAATATGAACACATTTCCTAATTTGAATTAAATTAATTGCATAGACGTGTATGGTTTATTGTCACTTTGTTTATTGAAAATTTAATTCTGCCATAAATTTATATTTACCTTTACATCTACAATTACAATAATAAGAAGTTTAAAATGTCATTTGATACTGGTACTGTTTATGGGGCACCAGTCTTTAGTGGTGAAGAACAAGAACATGATTCTAATCAAGAAATCATCAATGCTTTCAAAAGTTTTATCTTAGAATACAGAGATGGTACTGAATATATTTATCGTGATCAATTAAGACAAAATTTGTTGGTTCATGAATACTATATTAGTGTGGATACTGAACATTTGATTGGTTTTAGAGATGAAATTTATAAAAGTTTGGTTGATGAACCATCTGAAATGATTCCATTATTTGAAAGAGCAGTTACTGATGTTGCTAAAAGAATCCTATATTTACAACAATCTGAAATCCCAACTAATTTCCCAATTTGTCAAGTTATTTTAAAATCAAATGCTTCAATTTTATCAATTAGAGAATTAGATTCTGAACATATTTCCAAAATTATTCGTGTTAGTGGTATTGTTATTTCTGCTTCTGTTTTATCTTCAAAAGCTACTTCTGTTCAAATTATGTGTCGTTCATGTAGAGATACTAAAAGATTAACAGTTAATTCAAGTTTTGGTGGTATCATTTTACCAAGAACTTGTCAAGCTGTTCCATCAGATGGTGAAAAAAGTGTTTGTCCACCAGATCCATATTTAATCGTTCATGATAAATCCCAATTTATTGATCAACAGGTTTTAAAATTACAAGAATTACCAGAAATGGTTCCTGTTGGTGAAATGCCTAGACATGTTTTATTATCTGTTGATCGTTATTTAACAAACAAAATTGTTCCTGGTACAAGATGTACTATTAATGGTATTTATTCCATTTATCAATCAAAAGTTAAAGGTACTTCTGCCGTGGCTATTAAAAATCCATATATTAGAGTTATTGGTATTCAAACAGATGTTGATCATAATGAAGCTGGTAATATGATATTTACAGAAGAAGAAGAGGAAGAATTTTTGGAATTTTCAAGAAATCCAAATCTTTATGAATCTTTTGCAAATTCTATTGCTCCATCAATTTATGGACATGCTGATATTAAAAAGGCTATAGCATGTTTATTAATGGGTGGTTCTAAAAAATTATTGCCAGATGGTATGAGATTAAGAGGTGATATTAATGTTTTGTTATTAGGTGACCCTGGTACTGCTAAATCTCAATTATTGAAGTTTGTTGATAAAGTTAGTCCAATTTCTATTTATACATCTGGTAAAGGTTCATCTGCAGCAGGTTTAACAGCTTCAGTTCAAAGAGATTCACAAACTGGTGAATTTTATTTGGAAGGTGGTGCTATGGTTTTGGCCGATGGTGGTGTTGTTTGTATTGATGAATTCGATAAGATGAGAGATGAAGATCGTGTTGCTATTCATGAAGCTATGGAACAACAAACTATTTCTATTGCTAAAGCTGGTATTACTACTGTCTTAAATTCTAGAACTAGTGTTCTGGCAGCTGCTAATCCTGTTTTTGGTAGTTATGATGCCATGAAATCTCCTGGTGAAAACATTGATTTCCAAGCTACAGTTTTATCTAGATTTGATATGATTTTCATTGTTAAAGATGATCATAATGAACAAAGAGATGTTTCTATTGCTCATCACGTTATGAACATTCACACTGGGAGAGCTAATCATGAAATAAATGGTGAAATTCCAATTGAAAAAATGAAAAGATATGTTTCCTATTGTCGTGTTAAATGTGCACCAAGGTTATCCCCAGAAGCTGCTGAAAAATTAAGCTCACATTTCGTTAATATTAGAAAAACAGTTAGAGATGAAGAATTAAAAACAAATGAAAGATCCTCAATCCCAATCACAGTTCGTCAATTAGAAGCTATTATTCGTATTTCTGAGTCCTTAGCTAAATTACATTTATTACCAGTTGTTCAAGAAGAACATGTTGATGAAGCGATCAGACTATTCCAAGCTTCTACAATGGATGCTGCTCGTCAAGGTAACATGACAAATACTAAAGAAATAGAAGAAGAAGCGGCAAAGATTGAATCATTTTTAAGAAGAAGATTACCAACTGGTTGGTCTGTTTCTTATCAAACATTGAGAAAAGAAATGATTACTGGTCATAATTACTCACAATATGCTTTAGATAAAGCCTTGAGTGTAATGGAACGTCAACATAGCATTGAATTTAGAAATCAAAGACAAAAAATTATAAGGGTTTCTTTTTAAAATTTATGTTCCATTGTTGGTGTAATACTAAGTGTTTAATTGGGTTGGTTTATAGTTTTGGTATATATGTTTAAAAGTTGATCTTTCGATAGGTTGTAATACTTGTTATGTGATAATCAAAACCACGATTTGTCAGTTTTTAAGAGATTTCTATCAATACTTGTGCTATGTTTTGTGAATTATTATTAATATTAATTTTGAGATTTTCTCTGTGTCTTTATCTCCAAACAGTTTTGCGATTATAATGCATAAAGATGCTGTTAAACGTAAATTACTTACAATAAACAGATTACGATTTATGAAACATATATTAATTTAGTTTAAATAAACACTAAAACAAAACATGGAAGATAAATATACAAGATATAATGTTGAATTCCACTTCTTTTTGATTAATTCTTCACGGAATTGTTGAAATTGCCAGAAAAAAAGTTTAATTTTCTTTAATTAATTTCTATTACAAAAACTTTGAAACTCTGATAATTTTAAAGAACTAGTTAAATAATAGTGATTCACACTTAATGTTATCATAAATTGGATTAAATTTCAGTTATTTTTTTTTTTTTAATAACGAAGATATTTATTAAAATGTATGGAAAAATACTATAAAAGATAACTAGACAATTCTATAAAAATTTATTCAACTTAGCTTAAGATTATCTGATTCCTTAGATGGGTAATATATCCTTGTATCGATGAATCCTAAATTATAATTATAATTTATAATTATTTTTGAAGATTTAAGTTTATTTAGGAAATAAATTGAAACAATATTAATTAAACTTTAAAAATAATAAACAGCTGCAGCTTCCTGCACTCTCATGCATCTAGTATTTTATGTGATAAATATTCCATAATTGTCTGTTATTTCACTTACAAGGGATTAATAGTCTGATCATTAGATTATTTTCATTAATTCATATAATATTTTATACAGTATTTAGTCTGCTGATTAGTTAGCGCTTACGTTTCCACCAATATATGCCTGTTACATATTGAAAAAAAAAAACCAAATCACAAAAAATTGAAAAACTATATAAAAAACAGAAATGATATTCTAATACTTTCGAATCAAATAACTATAAGTTTTCTTTTTAATACTGTTTGGTTCTGTAGTTGTATGTATATTACACATTGGTACATGTTCCTACATATCACCTGCGTCAGACCTGCATTAAAAATGCTATTTATATAATTTGAAGGGCTGTAATACTTTGTTAATGCGCTATGATTTAATCGAGACATAAGAACTGGTTACCATTGGCTATGGTACGAATGATTGGTCAACTTCTCACTGGTGCCTGTGTTAGTTCTGGAATAATTAAGGCATGGTTACCAGTAAGCCTCAATTGTATTTACGCGTACCTTACGCCAAGTTCGAAAGCAAGATAACAATTAACTGTCAAGACAAACTAGTAAAAAGCTAAGAAAAGATTGTTGATGAGACATAAATAAGAGACATAATAAATTAACTAATGCTTTATAAACACAAAATACCATAATTCAAACGCATTGGAATTTCAAATCCAGTATTAATTTTTGTACAATAATCGGCCAACTACCAATCTTTTCTTCTTATGCAGGTCTATGCTCCGTCTTCTTAAATATTCTGTAAAAGTTATACTTGATTCATAAAGAAACCTCGCCTTGCGCAAAAAAAGTTTACAATGAAATCAGATTTCGATGCTCGAAAGTATATTTAATTTCTAAAAAAAAATAACACTATTTTAATTTGAATCAGTACACAAGTATACGTTAGAAAATGGGGTTTAAATCAATATTCATTTCAGTATTTCTTCTCATTAATACTGCCAGTTCTATAGATCTAGATACTAAGAGCCTTGACTCCATCAAAAATGCAACTAGTTTGGTTGCTGATGGTGTTATGGACTACTACAATGGGTATGACTATGGTCGACCAATAGGTATGTTTTCTGATCCATATTACTGGTGGGAAGCTGGTGGTGCTTGGGGATCGATGGTTGATTATTGGTTCTACATGGAAAATGATACTTATTTAAATGCAACTACAGAAGCTTTATTAGCTCAAACTGGTGAAAAAAATGATTATGTTCCTTTAAATCAATCCACAACTGAAGGTAATGATGATCAAGCTTTTTGGGGGATAGCAGTTATGGCTGCTGCTGAAAGAAACTTACCAAATCCACCACCTGATAAACCACAATGGTTATATTTAGCTCAAGCTGTTTTTAATACAATGGCTTCAAGATGGGATGAAGAACATTGTGGTGGTGGGTTAAGATGGCAAATTTTCGAATGGAATTCTGGTTATGATTATAAGAATACTGTTTCAAATGGTGCCTTATTTCACATTAGTGCAAGATTAGCTAGATATACAGGCAATCAAACTTATGTTGATTGGTGTGAAAAAGTTTACAATTGGATGGCTGATATTAATATTTTAACTCAAAAACAATGGTATTTTGTTTATGATGGTGCTAATATTAAAGATAATTGTTCTTCTGTTAGTAAATTGCAATGGTCATATAACCATGGTTTATTAATGGCTGGGTGTGCTTATTTATATAACTACACTGAAGATGAAATATGGTTAAAAAGAACTACTGGGTTCCTAAACTCTTCAACTGTTTTTTTTAATAGTACCAATGGTATTTTGTTTGAAGTGGCATGTCAAACACCAACTAGAGTTAATTGTAATAATGATCAAAGATCTTTCAAGGCTTATTTTTCAAGATTTTTAGGTTTAACAGGTCAATTAGTCCCACAATTAGCTGACACAGTATACAAACATATAGAAACATCAGCAAAAGGTGCTGCATTCTCTTGTATGGGTGGTACTGATGGCCATACTTGTGGGTTAACTTGGTTTAGAGACAGTTGGTATGGTTGGGATGGTTATTTTGGTCTTGGTGAAGAAATGGCAGCTTTGGAAATTATGCAAAACTTGAGATTTAGAGACAGACCTGCTCCATTAACCAATTCCACTGGTGGGACTTCCAATGGTAGTGGTAGTGCTGGGTTAGAAGAAGCTGCAACTAATTTAGATCCTTTGCGTATTGATAATGGTGATAAAGCTGGGGCTGCTATTATCACTTGTATTATTGCAATTTCTTTGATCCTTTCAGCTCTTTATGTTGTTTTATGAATTAGAAAATTTTGATTAATTTTATTGTTTATTTTATGTAATAGGAAACTATAATTACTGTGTTAGAATCAACTACGTAGTTTATTAAATCATATAATTTATTTCAATCAAATTCACTTAAATAATAATTTTTTTAATGTTTTTGTAACAGCAATAAAAAGAGAAGGAAGGCAAAAAAAAAAAAAAACAAATTAATGTCACAACCTACTTATAAACAAACTATTAAATTATATTTCTATCTATAAAATGCTTGTCTATGCTAATTTATTTTTCTATTTTGTGCCAATGGTGCAACTAATTCAATGGCTCTATTCAAAACATTCTCAATTCTTCCTTTTAAAACATTAGAAGAACACTCAACTGTTAAATCATAATAGTTAATCTTGGCTTCATTTTTACCAATTTTAACTATAGCACCTTTTAAATCTGTATCATTTGTAAAACATTCACCAAATTGTGCTTCCAGCATTTTACTAATTCTTCTAATTCTGGTAGAAACTCTTGAATCTGCTAATGAATCATCAAGAGTAGTCATTATTGTTGAATCTTCATTCTTGACATGTTCTTCATTATGATTTTCATGTTCATGTTCATGTTCATGTTCATGATTATGAGAACAAGATTTTGAGGATAATTTGACAGAAGCTGGTGAAGAATCAACAGACATCAAAATAGCCACAACAGAATCAGCAATGGTATCATTAATAATCCCATTAGTCCACTCAATAGTACACAAACCATTAACTAGATTCACTGAAATTTCATTCATAATTTTCAATTCAAATTCATCATTGTCATCAATAGTTATTTCAACAAACCCAAACATTTGGGATAAATGCCATTGTATTAAATCACGACCGGCATCAACCCGTATCGTTTGACGTTCTCTAACAACAGTAGAAGTTAATCCAGCATACTCTCTTAAATCATCCATTTTCATTAAATTTAAATCAAAATCTTTAGAGACTAAAACACCAGTGATCACTTCATTATTTTTTTCTTCAACTATTGAACCAATTGCTTTTGCAATTTTTAAACCTTTAAATTTCAAAAAAACATTATCACAATTTCTTGGATTATAGATTTTAACTTCTTTATCAGTATTTTTAAATTTGGAATATTTTGATAATAAAGCAGATTTTAATCTACCCATTGGATTAGATTCACCATGAACTAATATAATAGACTTTGGATCCACTAGTTCAATGAATTTAGAATTTTGTTCATAATCAACATGTGCAGCAAATGAAATTTCTTCAACATTAATTCTTCTTGGAATTTGTGTATCAGGATTTGTCATCGATGGAATTGTATCAGGTTCTGTTAATAAATTTTTTGCTAAAGTACCTTCAATTGAATAACCTGTTATAATAACCGAATTTCTTGAATCTGGTGCCCATCTTTCTAATAATTCTCTTGAGACACCATTTTGTAACATCCCAGGACTTGCAATAACAACACAAGGTCCAAAATCATCGAATTTATCTAAATTTTTAATATTTTTAACATGTTTAAATTGGAAAGGATTTGAATTTTGATCTCTAAATTGTTTTCTAATTGAATCATTCATCATATTAATATATGTTTGAAAAACTGATAAACATTTCTTTGCTAATGAAGATGCATAATAAACATTTATATTTTCTAAATCTTGATTTTTATTCCAATAATCATCTAAAATCAACAATAATTCTTGTGCAGTACCAAGAGCAAACACTGGTAGTAAACATCTTCCCCCTTTATTTAATGTTGTATGGATTAAATTTGTTAATCTGACTTCTTTTTCAAATCTTGGTTCATGGGTAGCAGTCCCAAATGTAGATTCAGTGATTAAAACATCAGGTTTTTGAGGTGGAACTTCAGCAGGGTTTAAATGACGACTTTCTTCTCTTGAATAATCACCAGTGAATAACAATTTTAAACCACCAATTTCTATAAAATACATAGCTGCACCTAAAACATGACCAGCATGATATGCAGTGAATCTGATCCCATCAACTTCTAAAGTTGAATGATAATCCACAGTTTCAATTTTATCAAAAGATTCAGCCAAATCTTCATCTGTATATAAGGCGGAGGCAGTACCAATTGATGTAACTTTAACAAAATCACTTAATAACCATCTATAAATAGCTTTTGTAGGATGAGTCATGAAGACACGACCTTTGAAGTTTGTATGTTGCATTACATATGGTAGAGAAGCAGCATGATCCAAATGGAAATGAGAAATCAATAGAATATCAACGGTGGATAAATCAAACTCATCATAAAAAGGTAATGCTGCAAGACCACTATGGGCAGGATGGATCCCAGCATCCAACATGATTGTTTTGTTTTTATATTGGATTATATGACAAGATCTACCAACTTCATTACCACCTCCAAGAGCAACAAACTTGAGGGTTTCCTCATTGTTCTAGAAAAAAAATGTTAATTGAATATAAATTTAAATAGAGACGAATCAGATACATCTTCAGTTTCAGCCATTTCGAAATCTTTTCAATGACTTGTTTTTCTTTTATTGATGAAATATTCAAACTATTTATTGTTGTTGAAGTTTTCAAATTTAAAAATTTAGGCCAAAATAAATTATTTCGGTCTAATTAGGAAATATTCCAATTCGGGAAAACTACAAAACTCACTCAAAAGTTTTTATAATTAAAACATTAAAATAAATAGGAAACCAAAAAATTATGCTAATGCTATACAAGTATATAGGCTCATGCTATTCTTTGTTTTGAAGGTTCGAATGGTAAGAAGATTGCACATACACCGATGACACCAACACAAGCACCGCAAACCCAAACAGGAACAGCAGAAGAAGTATTTGCATAATAGGCAATAGTTGGAACAATAACAGACATTGTTCTCATACAAGCAACACACATGGCATTACCTGTAGCTCTTGCAATGGAAGGCATGATTTCTGGGGTGTAAGCATACAAACATGAGTAATAAATATCAATAGTAACGTACACTGCAGAACTGAAACCAACATTACCAGCTCTGTTTCTAACTTGTGTATAACCAAAGAACAAAGCCATACTTGATAACCCACCAATAACCATAACACCTTTTCTACCAATCCATGGGAAGAAATATAAAATAGCACCGGCAATCAAACCACCACCACCTGATGATGCATTTGCAATAACAGAATCTCTATAAACACCTGATGTGGTATCAGCTGAAATATGTGCACCTCTAGTTGCTAAATAAGTTGGTAAGAAATTAGAATACAATGGGTATGAAATACCTAGCAATAACCAAGATAACATAAGCAGAATTGTGGATTTAGCCACCAATTTGTTTGAAAATAAAACACGGACATGATTTATTGTTAATTTGATTGTATTTTTAAAATTTGAGTTTTTATGATAATCAGAATTTGAATTAATTTCACCACAAGCTTCTAAATCTGCTAAAGTTAAAGAACATTTTCTGTTATATTTGGTTGCAATTTCTTGTAATGTAGCAACAGCTTCTTTATCTCTTTTATTTGAAACCAAAAATTTAGGAGTTTCTTTTAATTTGATAACTGTGACTCTTAATATAGCTAAAATTAATACAAACCCACCATTAATAAACCAGACATATCTCCAACCTCTATTACTTTCCCCTGGACAAAAATCTGCACTTTTACAATAAAATCTATCTTTAGAGAAAAACAACCAAGCTGATAAAACAGCTAAAGTTTGACCAATAGACCACCAGGAAGCCATTAAAGTAACTAACCATTGATATTTACTTGGTAAAAACTCCAAAAAAACCGTTGTATCAAGAACTAAATTACCACCAGAAGCAGCAGCAGATAAACCAACAAAAGCACAATAAGTACCATAATTACCCATAGTACCAGTCATGATTGCAAAAATAGCACTGAGAAACAAAGATGAGTTGAATGCTAATTTTCTACCAATCAAATCAGCACTGAACCCCCAAAATATGGCACCTAATAACAAACCAGCATAAATAGCATGAGAATCAGAAGGGTAGGTTTGTTTAAACTGGTATCTAACAAAAGTTGCAACAGAACTTTGGATAAAAGTTAGTTCAGAATCAACAGCGTAACCAGCACCGTTTAAACAGAACAAGATAAAATGATATGGAGTAAACCCAATTTCATCAATCGCATCATTAACCAACTTGATTTTTTTTGTTAAAGCGATATCACCAGTATCAATTAAATTTGCTAGTTCAGATTTGTCAGGAACTAATGTATTGTCAGTATCGGTGTCAGTTTCACTATCACTATGTGATAATTCTTGAGCGTTTGATACATTTGTATTAGAATCGATCTTCTTCTCTTCGTCGTAAGCCATTTCAACTTCTAGGTTAGTGCAGTATTATGAACAAATATACTATTGTTTGTAACTTTATTTCATACATATGGGACGTATCTTATTTAAATACTATTTGGGTAATGGAATAGAATGCCTGCTGATTTACATGTAGAATGCACGTTTCCTCCATTTGGCAAAGTGCCAGAGAAATCTGTATAAAACTGCAACTAAATGCATTATAAAGTGTACCAATATGCATAAAAGTTCCTTAAAAACTTTTACTGCACGTGTGAAGTATCCAATTGGAGAAATATTACGTAATGGATTTAGAGATTTACATGTGAAAGTCCTTTCTTTGATTAGGTAACTTCTGAGTAAGCAAGTGTTTTACTGAAAAATCAAAACAACAACAAATAACATATGAAAGATTGATTGTTAATGATGTATGGTTTATTATTGTTATTATGATTATTGGAAAATTTCTAGAATTATCAGCAGCATCAGAAATATCAAAATCTTCATGAACAACAGTATAATCCTCTACATATAATAAAAATCTATTTTCTTACCAATATTTTCAGCGGAAGAAACACTTACATTAGCAATGATATTGGATGTGTGATATTCTTTCTTGAAATATTCCAATATATCATCTAAATTATACGAATAAACATCGTTTTATTGACAGATCCATATATTTCTGCCGAAGCGTTTTTTTATCAAAAGAATAACTAGTTGGAATTATTGTTGATTGTTTGACGTTGATTATGTAGTTGATTTTCTCTGGGTTTTAAACGTCATAATCTAAAGATCAAAATATTCGCTGCTTATAACTGAACAGCCATTATAGCTAATAATTGGTTCTGGTTAAACCACTAGTAAGTTCAAATCTTTTAAAGATTTCTTGACTTGTTGCTCTTTATATAAAGTGATTGTGTGTATGTAATAAACATGATCTTTTTTTTTAACTTTTGATATAACCCCAATTTTATCTAACCTACACAACCACATTGAATAGCAAGAAACTGATTTTTTACATTTTCTTCGAAACCAGAAGAAATGGTAATGATATTTGAAACCATGGTTATTTGATTTATTTTTTCAATAGTACAGTTAATATAACTCTCAACACTTTTCAATAAAACATCCTTGGTCTATTGTTGATCTATAAAAATATCATGTTGGGAAATGGAAATATAATTTTAATGCAACAATTCTATTGAAGAACTCAGCGTTGTAATTATTTATTTAAGGTGAGATGGGAATATTGAAGAGGTTGACGGGGATAAAGATTTCCAACAGTAATAGCACCAGCTGATACGAATCAAAGTTTATTTTCAAATAATGTTTTATTTAGTGGGTACCCATATATATATATATATATGCGTGTTGATTGACATGATATACAGCATATGCATGCATGATCTTGCAGTTGAACATTGTCTTGAAATAGAACTTTAAGAGAAAATATTAAATAAATTACTAGTATTTCTTGAAGGAGTTAATCTTTTAGTTCTACAAATACTATTCTCACCACCACTCTTATCAACAAAGATTCGAGAAACAGTTATACCCTTATAGTTTTCAACTCTCAGCGATAACTCAAGAGCTCTGTTATATCTTGGCTTTGAATCAACTAACCAGTCAGTTTCTTATACCCTTGATGACCTAATGAATGATGGTTTGTATGAGTTGAAACATACCGCTCTGGTTTTTAATATTAAGCATTTGTTTGAAAATAATAACCATAAGTTCAAAACACTTGGTGGTTCATCACAAGGGTTCAAATATTCTGTTTCAATTATTAATAAAGATAGTAATATAAATATTATGCTTATATAGTAAAAACTTTAAACAAGTAGATTATGCAGTTAGATTATTTAATTTTGTGAAACCCATTAGATATATAAAAGCTTCCAAACATCAAGTTTGAATTAGCTGGTTTACAAGAGGTTGAACTATTACATTCATTTTTGATGTATTCGTTCAATAGAGCCATCAATTAAATTATCAATGCTTTCCACAAGTCGTCCAGTTTTCATTTCAACAATTGGTAGTTAAGAATAACATGGATGTTGGTGAATTTTTCAAAAGGCAAAAACTAATGGTAAAATAATTGTTCATTCTTATGAACATACTTTAGACGAGAAAGATGCTGTGGTAGTTGGCGAGTTGAATAATATAACTAATGAAGTAATTATTGGTGAAAACGGGGACCTTGTGTTATGCAAGATTGATGGTTTGATTTTTATGCTGGTGCTAAACTACTAAAGAGAATGTTTTGTATTAGTGAAGATCTTAAATTTTGTAGTTTTCTCAGGTAAAAATATTACCTCAAAAAAATCAACGGGCCGAGCAGGGAATTGAACCCTGGGCCACTCGCACCCAAAGCGAGTATCATACCACTAGACCACACGGCCGTTGTTATAAAATTTTAAAATTCAAATGCGGGACACCTGATAAATATTATATAATAGCTCACTAATTTAATCTAATAGTTATGCAGGCCCTGATGGCTTTGTCAGAGCCTATGCCTTTCATAACAATAAGAACTCGAGGGTTTAAATGACAATAGTACTGATTCAATTACAAATTATGATTTTACCAATGAGATAAGGTTATGAAGCTAGTTATTCTATTCATTATTTTACAATCTACGAAGACGATTTCGTCATTGTAGGCAAATAATGCAGAATTGTCAACACATCTGATTGATAAAATTACATATATAGGAACCAAGCCTTTGGCTAAACGTTTAAATATAATTATAACATTAATATTAATAGTTAATTGTTATATAAAAGCGTTTTATAGCATTTTTTTACCTGCATATATAGGAAATTCGGATGGCACTTGAAGTGAAAGACATTTGCATGTGTATGCTGTGAAGGTTTGTGGTCTTCAAATAACAGGACTAAATTCAACTTAATGGTACTATCATTTCAAATATTATATACACACATGAATTCTGTGAACTATTTCCTAGTCGTATATTGACCTTAGAAACACAGATATACCTTTTCTTGGTGGAAGTTTATTGATAACAACAATTTCCTGCCGAAACTTTTCTGTAATAACCTTTTCTAAATCATTATCTGTTTCTGGTGGTGAATAGTAACTAAGTTGATCAAAAAAAAGTTCTGATAATCTTTCAATTTCTTCTTTTCTCGCAATCCTAACGGGTGTTATATCTTCTAAGTATGTATTGATATAATTATTCCGTAACACAATTTGTATAAACGAAGGAAACTTATCATTTGACGGTATAAAGTCCCTAAAATTCAACACAAGAGAGCTATTAACTAATTGACCTCTACCTAGGCGACTTGCGTCCAGAGTTAATAAATCAAGTTTTTTTTTCCAATGTTGTGTGAAGTTACACAAATCAAAGATATAAGAATTGTAAGCACAAGAAGGTGAAAAAATCAAGCTTAGTTTTTTTAAGGATTTGAAAACTGTTAATGAACTCAAATAATGAAAAGATAAAATATTGGTATCTAAAATACTTGGTTTTCTTTTGGCAAAGCATGACGAATTTGTGCAGATTATATCAATTTCTATCATTTGTTCTAAAATGTTTGAATCAAGAACTTTAGCGATCTTTTCCATGGCTTTTACATCAGCTAAGAAATATCCAATTTTAAAGAATGATTTATCCTGATGATTTGAACTATAAGAGTATTTTGAAAGTTTTGGTCTATTATCATAATCAAGATGAGAGTACAGTGGTTCATTACAAATTGACTGGTCACTTAATTTAAACTGGCCAATATTTATGTGACATGTTTCTTCTTCAAAACTTACAAGCTTGGTATAATTTGTTGACAAACTGTAACTAATCTCAAAAGTATCAATTAGGTCATTTATATTCCAGTGTGATATGATGACTTGAAACTTTCCGTCAATTCGTCTTATAGGCTCAAATGAATGAATATAGGGAATATTAATATGGAAATGAGTGATCCCCTCTTTTGCTGTAATATTTGAGATATGTGTGAGATTAATAATTGACGCTCCTTTAATTGAGAAAGAGGTTAATTTTGTTAAAAACATAATATTATCTATTTCCCTCAATCCTGGTAGCTCTTCTAGCTCTAAAACTTTTAGATTGCAAAAGGTCAAATTGTGAAACGTTGTCATACTTGGGGAACCAGTTATCTTTAAACAAGTTAATCCTTGTAAAGAATTTAAGTTAATAATTCTGGGTAGTATACTTAAATTGTCTCTAACTGTTAAATGTTTCAAAAGTGGTGTATTTTCAAAATTAAATATTTCTTGTTGATTAGTTATTTTAGCTAATTTTGCCGTATCAAGTTCAAAACTTTCAATAAATGGTCTTCTAATGACCTTATCACAATAGAAAAAGATATTAACTTTCTCAACATATGTACGTAGGTCAACTAAAGAATGCAAGTTGAAGAGTTTGATTTTGGCTAGTGAATAAATATCTTCAGGTCTATAAAAGTCTTTACGGTCATATGGGCAAGTGATAATTCTCACTGATAAAAAATTCCTACATTCTCTTTGAAATTCGTTGGTTAAATAATTAGAATACCCAAGATTTATAACTAATATTGGTATCTTTTTTTTTTTTTTTGTAGTTTTTGCTTCAATAGTTGGATATTCATCTGGACAATAAAAGTAGTTTGGCATCCTTCTGAACCTTTGATCACCTGCAAAATCCCAAAACCAAAGAACTTCTTTAAATAAATCCTTTACATAACCACATTTATATGTAAATATCAACGTTTCTGTTGACATAAATTCAAATATTCGCAATGTGATCTCAGTTGGAAGAAGCTCTAATATTTCCATGTAATTTTTCATTATGTCTTAACCTTATATTTAGCAACAACAACATATATTTTAGAATAATTAAAAGAAGAAATAATATTCATATAAATAATTTTTATAAATGATTAAATCTCTCTATTGAGAATTTTATTTAAAGTGCATATATCATCAAAACTCATGCAATATTATACTTACAACTAAGAGGACAAAAATTATGGATTACACTCTTTTCTTTAAACAAATTAAACCATTGAATCAGTAAGCAAAAACATTTTTATATTGAACTTTTCAATCTTATTTCTTTAATAAAACTTTCAGTAAGAAGAAAACACACATGCATAATCCCGCATGATTTCACAAATTTTTTGAACGTCAACATCAAAGCTTATAAACATTGACAACCAATAAAAAACAATATTCAATAAAGCTAATAAATGAATGAATGTTTCAGATTCTAAAGATATATCAGTACATACATTCCCTAGGTTATATGGGGTTTACTTATTGAGGTCCATACCTAAACCTACTAGCACCTATATTGGTTCAACGCCAAATCCATTTAGAGTATCTTTTTAGTTTCTTAATCAATATTTGAGAATATTAACCATGTTTTTCTAGAGGTTCAAGGAACATAATGGTCTAATTAAGAGAGGAGCAAGGAGAACCAGCTTTAAGAGTTTACAGCCTTGGGAAATGGTGGTGTATGTTC
Source organism: Liangdongia dryadoides (assembly GCA_030579655.1). Lineage (NCBI taxonomy): Eukaryota > Fungi > Ascomycota > Saccharomycetes > Phaffomycetales > Wickerhamomycetaceae > Liangdongia > Liangdongia dryadoides. The sequence goes on from JAKTRJ010000020.1 coordinate 108,059, forward strand.
ATGGTTTTCCTAGTAATCGTTCTGCTTTGCAATTTGAAAAAGCATGGCAACTTCCCTATCAAACGCGTCATATCAACCCACAAGATCGTTTGTCAACTACAAAACAAGGTGCTAGAGGCCTTAAGAAACAACTAGGTAACTTGAGATTACTTGTCACTAGTGTTGCTTTCAAAAGATTAAATTTACAAATTGAGATCTTTAGTTCTGATGTTTATTCTATTTGGTGTCAAAATCATTTCAAGATTACATTGAATAATCCATTAATACAAATACATCACAATAATGTTGATGGAAATACTTCTTCTGATACTTTTGAAGATAAATTAGCAAAAATTTCAGAGTTTTATAAAACTAATTTGAATAAAGTTCAGGAAAAATTGAAACTAGTTGAAGAATCGTATGAGAGTAGTAATAAAAAATGTGGTATTTGTTCTAAATTTTTACATCCTAGAGAAACTTTAATTGTGGTTTGTTACCACAAGGATTGCAATAGTGTTTTTGATTTGAGATGCTTGGCTGAAAAATTAACTGACGCTTCAATTAAAGATACACAATCAGCTGCTCCAGAAGTCCCAGAGAGTTTCTTAATCCCTTTAAAAGGTGTTTGTCCAAATTGTAATAAAGTTCTAATATGGACAGAATTAGTGAAATATTCTACTTTATTTCGTGCTAAGGTTAGAAATATTGAGTTGACTGATGCAGAACCTAATCATATTGATGAAAATGATGATGGTCTTATAGATGGTTATACAACTTCTCAGAACACAAAGGATATAGGAGATGATGATGAATGATTGAAATACATAAGAATGTAATGAAAATACAGCATAGTAATACTTGATAGACGTTATTTAGTATGATATACAGATTTTTTTTTTCAGTTATCTAAAATAACTTTATGGACCAGTCTCTGCTCAAATCAACGGATGGTTTTCTGATAATGATAGAATTTTCTGACTTTAAAACAGTAGCAGTTGATTCCTTGCCATCTTGAGAAACCAGGACGGTATCCTGAGCAATTTCATGGCCGACAATTTCAATCTTTTCAATCTTGTTAAAAGCTTCTAGTTGACCATTCTTAACTGTAGCTTTTAATTCACCTTCAACTACTTCAAAGTTAATGTACAAAAATTCACCATTTTGATAATTGAAAGTTTCTCCATCATCGATGTACAAGGAACCTTTAGCTTCACCTGCATTATTCAAAGCAACGAATAAAGTATATGGATCATATTTCATCAACTTGGATGATCTTCTATATCTATCTTTTCTTGGGATAATAGTACCACCTCTAGCTAAAATTGGAACAGTGTCTAATGGAGCACTCAAGTTATGGTAGCCTTCACCAGAAATGATATTGTATTGTTTATCATAAGTGTAGTAAGGTTCATCATCTGGAATGTAAATTTCAACAGATTCACTACCTTCGCTTGTAACTGGTTTGACAACCAAACCACCAAGTAAAAATTGGTCTTGAATTTCAAAAGTTTTTTTGTTTTCTGGGAAACCATAAAACATTGGTGTTATAATAGTTTCACCAGTTTGATGAGATTCATAAAATTTGGTATAAAACAATGGTAACAAAGCATAACGTAGCTTAATAGCATCTCTGATGTATGATGTATATGGTTCACCAGGAATCCATGGTTCTCTTCTACTAGAATCAATATGAGCATGTGCTCTGAAAAATGGATACCAAATACCAGTTTGATACCATCTAACTAATAGTTCTTTTGAAGGGTTACCAAAGAAACCACCAACATCAGCACCAGCAAATGGCATACCAACAACATTAGAAGTTAAAATCATTGGAATGGAAATTTCCAAATATTCCCATTTGGACATATTATCACCAGTCCACATAGCAGCAGTTCTTTGAGAACCTGGAGAATAAGCTCTTGTTAAAATAAATGGTCTCTTCATACCATTGAATCTTTTATCTAAGGCGTGATAAGTGGCTTCATGATAAGTTTGACCATACAAATTATGATCAGATCTAATTTCAACACCATCACCAGTAATCAAATCTTTTGGAGAAGTAGTTTCAGGACCAGAGAAAACAGAAGGTTCATTCATATCATTCCACAACTGGAAGTTTGTAGCATCACCAGCAAAGTCAGTGCCATTTTTAAACAATTCATCCCAATATTCAACAGCATCTTCTTTGAACGTATCAATCCAAACAGATTCACCGGGCCAGCAATGACCTTTGTAAACACCACCATCTTTATTTTTGACAGCTAAATCTTTAGATTCCAAAGTATCACTAACAGAATAACCAGTCTTAATATGTGGGTCAATAATTACGATCAAATTTCTACCAGTTTGGTCCAATTTATTCATCAAACCTTCAGGATTTGGGAACAAATCTCTCTTCCAAGTAAAATATTTTTTATGGTCAGTGTATTCGATATCTAACCAGATAGCATCATAAGGAATGTTATGTTTATCGAAATTAGCAGTAACACCTAAAACATCATCTTCATCATTATAGTTCCATCTACACTGATGGTGAGCAATTGAAAACAACTGTGGTAATTGAACAGTACCAGTTAACAAGGAATAAGATTTAGTTACTTCAGTTGGATTTTGACCAATAAAAATAACAATATCTAAAACACCAGCTTCAGAGAACCAATGTGTCTTGGTACTAGTTCTATCATTTAAAACAGATTGTTCACCTTGTGCGTTTTTAGATTCTTGTTCTTTTTTAATATCAATATAAGTATCAGCGCCATTCACCCAAAAGATACCTGCTGATAGTCCGGCTTTATGAGCAATCATGAATGGAATAGAACCATACATTGGTAATAAACTATTGGTTTCATACTCAAAAATATCAACATTATATAAACGGTATGGGTCAGTTTCAGAAGTATCACGTAAAGATAGAGAGTCAGCATGTTCAGGGATACCAAAGACGTGTTTAAACCCATTCAAAGAAACATCTAAAGCAACAGATTCTGGACCAAATGGAAGGGTGTCTGCTTTGGAATCTTTGAAGGTATCTTCAAACATACTAAAGTTTGATTCTTGAGGTAATAAATTAGCTAGATTATCATCTTGTTTTCTAAAATGTTCAACATTCAAAAAATTTCTATCATTTAAAACAATTTGAGGTTCACCATGATAAGAAACAGTAATTTTAAATGGAGAAGACTCAAGCAAAGCTTCATATTGGAAATCATTACCAAAAGCAATAGAAACAACATCATTGTCTAACTTATTAAATTTGAAATTTTCAGCCTTTTTTGGAGGATTAGTGACAAATGCATATTTAGCAGCACCATCATATCTTTCAGTTTTCAAGTTATTATTATCCAAAACAATTTTTGAACGATCTTCATCAACACGTAATCTTAAACCATTGTTATCTAACACGCTAATTTGGAATGGTAAAACAACATGAGTATCTTTACTAACTGTTTTGATAATATTACCGGCAATAGTAGCATTTTCATCAAAAAATTGTAATTTATCAAAATCAATTGCGTAAGGTGATTCAAACTTGGAGCCAAAAGAAGAAACTTCATTGGCATAATGTCTATTTCTTGCACAGAACCCATTTTGATCACATTTTTTAAACAAATAAGATTTCACCGCAAGACATTGGGTTAAATAGCCCGCCAGCAGCACTAAAAACAAAGACAATTTCATGATACTCCTAATTGAACTAGTAGCAATGGTTAACTGATATTCAATTGCTTTGGAAAAATGTCGTTTAAAATCTGAAAAAAATATCGATGATTTGTTCTTTAAGGTCTTTACATCTGTTGATCTCTATCTTCTGGAACATCCAAACACCACCGTATAAAGTTACAATATCAAAACTACAAATATCAAAATAAAATAAATAAAAATCGTTTTATTTTCACTTCTTTTTACCAAAAAAATTCATTAAACTGGATTGTTTGGTCCCTGATTTTACTGGTGTTGTGGTCTTAGTACGTTTTGCACTAGGTGCTGATGTGGATTCTTGTGATTGAGTTCTTGCTTTAGATTTTGGTTTTGGTTTGGTTTTTGAGTTGTTTTTTTCCACTTTTGTAACAATAAAACCATCTTCATCAACATATTGAGTAACTTTATCTTCTTTAGTAGCGGAATTCGATGTTTCTTGTTCTGGTTGTTCATCTACTTCAGTTTCCTTATCTTCCTCTTTAGTATTGTCATGAGGGTTTTGAGATTGTGACTGAGATTGAGATTGACTAAAACTATCATCAAAGATATCTTCTAGATCATCGTTCTTTGTTTTTAGTTGTGTTTCCTTTTCTTCCACAGATGGTTCAATTTCCATTTCTTCAACTATCTGATCTTCTTGGTTATTATCAACTTCATCATCTAAATCATCAAACATACTTTCTAAATCTTTTCTCTTTTTGGTCTTTATAGGATCTTCTTTTGGTTTCACTGAGACCGTTTTAGGTCTTTTTGGTTGTTCAACTGGTTTAGATTGTTCAGGTTTGGACAAAGATCTTCCTATAGTTGGTTGACGTGCTTTTTTTGCTGCATCTTCTTCTTTACGTTTCTTCAATATAGCTTCAGATCTTAGGCCCATACTGGGGAATGATTTTTCCTTTTTAGTAGTTGTTGCTTCAGATACTGGTTTAGATGTCGATGAACGGATCGATGAGGATTTTAATGTTGTAGAACTGTTGGAACTAGACTTAGTTGACTTGACAGATGTTGGAGAGACCTTAATTTCTGGACCTTTAATGATACCATATTTTTCTAATTTTTCTTCATTAAGTGGATATTCTTGTAATTCCTTATTAACAGTTGATACAACTTCATTGATCTTGATATTCAATGGACTTAATGAATATACTTGGATCATTTCTAAGTTTTTGAATTTTTGTTTATCTTCAATATAGGATGAAATTAGCATAGTGATACCTTCTTTTTCTTCCAATTGACCACACATTAAGTATTCAACTTGAACCTCATCTTTGTGCTTTTGATAGAAATCATAAAGTAGTTTCTTAGCTTCATTGACGTGAATATCCAATTTTCGGCTTAATGATTTGTATGTGAATGGAACATTTTCAGTAAGTATACTGTTCAGTATTTCAGCCATAGTTCACAAATGTCTATAACAGTTATTTAAATCACAGTTCTATAGTACTAACATAATACCAAAGAACGCGTTTTTAAAAATATCACCAACAAAATGTCTGGATGTCTTAACACTTTGTCATCGCTTACAAATCAGAATTGATGTTCGGGTGTAATATTTTTCTTCTGAGTGAAAAAATTTTATAATGGACAAAGTCAATGTTGATTAAATTTGCTGAATCAAGAAGCTCAAATAACAGTTATAACGATGTCTGATTTGACTGAAAAGGAGTTGGCTATTGCCAGAGAATATGACTTAACCAAAAAAGTCATTCCATTCTTGGATAGACACCTTGTTTACCCAATTTTGGACACTGCTAAGTCATTAGACTTATATGATGAACAAGCTTTAAATCAATTATTATATGATTTGTTCAAAGATACCAACATGATCACTTTTACCAAGGAACAATGGAAAGTTTTGCATCCAGAAGCTTCTGGTTATCCAAAGGAATTAGATGCTAAGGAGGCTGAAATTGAAGCTAAATTTAACACATTAAATGAACAAACTAGTCAAATTTTACAAGTTTTATCTCAAAAAGATGTTCAAGATAGTTTAACTCAAGATAAAAAAACCAACAAAGAATATTTGGAATCCCAACATGGTATTACTGAATCTCAAATCAATCAATTGTATGAATTTGGACAATTTCAATATAATCGTGGTGATTATGTCATGGCTGCTGATTTATTAAGTAATTTCAGAGCTTTAAGTACAAATACTGATTTAGTTATAAGTGCTACTTGGGGTAAATTAGCTTGTGAAATCACCAGACTTGAATGGGATGCTGCTTTACAAGAGCTGAGCAAATTGAGAGATGTTGTTGATTCAAGATCTTCTACTGACCCATTGACCCAATTACATAATAGAACTTGGATTATTCATTGGTCTTTATTCCCATTCTTCAATTCTAAGAATGGTTTGGACCAATTGTTGGATTTATTTTTCAGTTCTTCTTATTTGTTTACTATTCAAGCTGCTTCTCCATGGATTCTACGTTATTTGGTTGCTGCTGTTGTTATTTCTGAATCTGAAACAACTAGTAAAAATTTTAACAATCTATCAAACCCAGTTTTTCAAAAAAAACTAAAAGATTTGATTAGAATTGTTGGTCAAGAACAATATGAATATAATGATCCATTAACTGATTTTATTAAAGCTTTATACATTGATTTTGATTTTGAAGAAGCTAATGCAAAATTATCTGAAGCTTCAGCCATTTTAAAAACAGATTTCTTCTTAATTCCAATTGCAGATGCATTTTTAGAAAATGCTCGTCATTTGATTGCTGAAGTTTATTGCAGAGTGCATCAAAGAATTAATTTAGATCAACTATCTAAATCTTTGAACTTGACCAGAGAAGATGGTGAAAAATGGATTGCTAGTTTGATTAAAGAAACAAAGATGGATGCTAAAATTGATGAAAGTGAACGTACTGTTATATTGAATCATCCAATCACTAGTGCTTATCAACAAGTTATTGAAAAAACTAGAGGTTTATCTTTCAAAGCCAATGAAATTTTAGCTACAGCTTTGCAAAAGGAAACTGTGTAATTTTATTTAAAGTATAATACAACTACAATCGGAACTAATTTTTGAACACTTTTCTTTTTTCAATATGTACACGTTAATTTATATATACCAGTGACTAAAATGCATCTAAACTATTTAAAAAGCACTCTTCTTTTTTCTTGGTTCAACTTTAATTGGACCTGCATTAATATTTTCTGGAACTTGTAGAGATTCTGGGTTTTCAACTTGAGGACGTTCTTCAACTTTGTAAAAAAATGGATTATCTCTTGATCTAATACCTTTGATCAAATTTTCAGATGGTAAATTTTCTTCTAAATCTTTCAAAGCAGCATCACTTGAATAAAATTCATCACTCATTCTTTTAACTAATGCATCAAATTCTTCTTGACCATTTGTTCTAAATCTAACTAATTTTTCAACATTTTTTTGAGTTACTGGATCAATTGGTAAACCTTGTTGTTGTAATCTAGCAACAACTCTAGCTGTCATCCAAAATCTTAATTCTTTTGGCCCATCAACTAATTCAATAACAGATTGCTCAGCCTTATCACTTAATCTTGGTTCTAATCTTAAAATTCTTGTAAACCCAGTTTTTCTTGTACTATAACGTTGTTTTAATTCACCAAATAATTTTGGAATAGTGGTTTCAGGGGAATATAATTTTTTAAAAGCAGTATTTTTTGCAACATGTTCATCATTTTCATTAATTAAGGATATCACTCTATCAGCTAGTCTTTGAGTTTCTTTAGCTTTAGCATGGGTTGTAACAATTGATTCATGTTGAATTAAAGAACTAACCAAGTTCTTCAACATAGAATTTTTATGACTAACGCTTCTAAAAAAAGTTGTTAATGCTAAAAAGCTACTCATGAAAATGTACACAATATATTACCTCCCCAATCTTCTAGTTCCAACCATTTTATCTTGTTTTCCTGTTGTTATTTAATTATTATGTTGATGTTGACTATTTTCTCCAATGAAAATTTTGACCAGAAAAAAATACAGTCACGTGATTAAGGAAAAACTTGTGATTATGTAATTGATTACGTTACCATTTAACATCCGGGTAAATGTTTACTTTATTTTGTGTAAAAGGGAAATTTAGTCAAAGATCAACAATTGAAACAAAAAACTTTATAATAAATTAATCAGATAGTCATGTCAGGTAGACTCACAGGTTTCTTAGGTGGTGTTTTATTAGTTGCTTCTGCTGCTTACTACAGCTCTCAAGAATTTAAAAACAGTTCAGATTATGTTTCAAAAACTTTACGTGAAACAAATGCTATAATTGCTGATAATTATGAACCAAAAAAGATAGAAGTTCCAAGAAGTGTGGAGTTCACTTATAGACCAAGCATTAAGCAAACCATTGCCGATATATGGGATGATTCCGTCATTAGTACTGTTAAATCCATTTATGCTTTCAATTTCAGCAGAGTTGGTGATAGTATAGTGAAGAGTATTGAAGATGGGATTAACAAATTATCTGAAACTAATGAAAAAAAATAAAATATTTATGGGAGTCAATTGATGAAGTCTACATAGAAGCTACACGTACATAAATGTTATGACAATAAAATTTTTAAAGAAATTATTAAATATAGAAGTAAAAGAATTGAAATAATTGAATTTATAAATCTTTACGATTGCTTGTAAAATGGTTTCTAATATCTCTTTTAAAAGACCATAAAATCAATGGTGAAATAATGTTGATAATAAAAACCAAAAATGCTTGAACAATGTTCAAAATTGATGGACCAACACCACACATTGCAGTAAACATAACCCAACCAATACCATCAGTGACAATATTTTCATAACCATGATCTAAAAACCATAAAACAATATTCCCACAAGATTGAACAGTAATAGGATGAGATGGACCTTCAATCATTTTGGTAACTTCTGGTTTAGTTTTATTTTCTTCAATAAAACCTTCACTTTCAAAATTACCTGGGAAAACACAAGAAACTTTGATGTTATATCTAACACCTTCAAATCTTAAAGTATCTGCTAAAGATCTAATTGCAGCTTTTAATGGACCATATTGAGAATAACCTGGGACTGGGAAAAAAGCAGTTGAAGAAGAGAAAAAAATCAATTGTTTTGATTCAGTATTATTAGCATTGGAACCTGAAGAAATATCACGACCAATTGCCATTTTCTTAAAAGCAGCATGAGAAAAAAATAATGCAGTATTATAATTGGTTTTAATACCAGAACTTAATTCTTGTGGTGTAAAATCAATAAATAATTTTGGAACTGCACTACCAGCACAACAAATAACAACATCAGGATCTATATTTTTGAAAATAGCTTCACAATGGCTGTAATTGGAAACATCAGCAACTTTATATTCGACTGTTTGTTTTTCATTGGTTCTATATGGCTCAATACTTTTAACACCGCTTTCTAATTTAGATTCTGTTCTAGCGACAATAATGATATTGGCACCTCTGCGGAATAATTTTTTAGCTAACTCTAAACCAACACCTTGAGAACCACCAGAAATAACAACTAGTTTATCATTAACATTAAAATAATTACCAAACATTTCGAGTTTGTTTTAAAAACACTGATAATGCAATTGGTGATGAGATTGATATGTAAACAATTATTTTTAGGCGATTTTGAAATTCTCATTCATTGAAATTAAATTATTCAAGAAATTAAAAAAACTTGGGAGAGGAAGTCGATAATAAGAGTTGGTGAGGAATTTGGAGAGAAGTGTGTGGTGATCATTTGGGGAAACAGAAGATTCAATTGCAATTTGTATTTAGTTTGAAATGTTCGGTAGTTGGTGGTACTAGAGTTAATTTGTAGATCAAGAATAACGTTAATTAGTATGGAATACGGATATATATATATCATCATTATAAGTACAACAATAACAATAACAAACAATGAATACCTCTTATAATCTAAACAATGTTAAACTGAGTTCTCTTAAACATTCAGATTATTTAGGCATGTGATAATCACGTGACTAATAATACTGGCCCTATCAAAAAATTTATTCTACCAGTGGCAACTTTAAACTACTTTTTAGAATAATAATAACTACAGGTATATCTCTTCAGGAATATCCATTCAAGATGAGTTTGATTCCATTTGATGGTCAGGCAATCAGTAAAGATGATTGTTTCTATTGTTTCAAGACAACTTTTGATCAAGATGGGCTATTCATCAGTGCTAAAGCTCATAAATCTTTTTGTAAAGATCATCTAAAACTTCATTATCAATATCATAAAGATGATGTTGTTTATTTAAATTTACAAAAAATTGCAAAACCAGTAAAACAGAAAAATGAAAAAATGATCAAATTAGAAATCAAAGCTGAAGATGAGTCTGAATTATATGACATTAAATGGCAGTTGGTTGAAATCAAAGATATTGATGATTCTGATGAGTTAAGATTGAATTATATTGACACTACGGAGTTGAATCAAGACACTAAAAATGACATAGATGCAATTATTAAGTCAACATCTGTTAATAAAAAAGAAGAACTTCAAGATTGGCAACAAGAAATCTTGCCATGTGAACATACAATTGAATTTGAACAAATTCCAATGCCAAATATTGATTTAACTCAATGTTCTGATTGTGGGTTAACACAAAACTTATGGATTTGTTTAACATGTGGTAAAGTCAGCTGTGGTAGAGAACAATTTGGTGGTGTTCCTGGTCATTCTCATGCTTTAAAACATTATGAACTAACTGGTCATCCAATTGCCGTTAAGTTAGGTAGTTTATCAAGAGATGTTATGGATATTTATTGTTATAAATGTGATGATGAAATCCAATTCCCTGATGTTGAAAAACTATTGAAAACATTTGGTATTAATTTAGATACTTTTACTAAAACTGAAAAATCTTTAGTTGAATTACAAATTGAACAAAATTTAAATTGGGAATTTAATCTTGAAAATGAAAATGGTGAGAAATTACCAAGTGTTTTTGGTCCATCATTAACTGGGTTAAAAAACTTGGGTAATTCTTGTTATATTGCTTCTGTTATGCAATCATTATTATCATTACCTGAATATCAATCATATTTAAATAATAATTATAAATTAGAAAATTTTACTGCATCTGAAAAAGAAGGAAATTTAATATTTGAATTGTTTAAATTAAATCAAGGTTTAAATTCTGGTGTTTTTTCAAAACCAAATAATGAAGGTTATCAAATTGGTATTTCACCAATTTCGTTTAAAAAAACTATTGGTGCTAATCATCAAGAGTTTAATTCAATGAAACAACAAGATGCTTTTGAATTTTGGAATTATTTAATTGATCAAGTTGATGGTGTTGTTGATATTGATTTAAATAATTTATTTAAATTTGTTACTGTGGAAAAATTATCAAATCCAAATACTAAAGAAGTTAAATTAAAAAATCAACTAATGGAGAATTTAACGTTAAGCATTGATGTGGAATTAGATCATATAGATAAAGAAGATGGTAAAAAACATTATAAACGTCAAGAATTTTTGGATGGATTGATTCAATTTTTATCACCAGAAGAAATTGAATGGAAAAATGAAAAAACTGGTGAAATGGAGATTATAACCAAAACAAATTTTTTTAAAACATATCCCAAATATCTTGTCACTGTAATTCAAAGAATTCAATTAGAAAATTGGGTTCCTGTTAAAACTGATGTCCCAATCACAGTACCAGATAGTTTTAACATTGCTGATTTCCAAATTCCAGAAATTATTGAAGATGATGAGATTGAAATCAAAGATGATGAGATTGAAATCAAAGATGATGAACAAGATGATGAAGACTCAAAAAGTGAACAATTTGTTCCAAATATAGAAGCTATAAATAATTTACAATTAATGGGGTTTCCAGAAGCTAGAGCTAAAAAGGCATTGTTTTTAACAGGTAATTCTGATGCAGAAACTGCTATGAATTGGTTAATTGAGCATCTTGAAGATCCAACTGTTGATGATCCAATTGATTATACTATTGTTACAAATTCTAAGAAATCTTCGGGACCAGTTGTTGATGAAACACAAATTAATTCATTACAAGATATGGGGTTTTCTTATCAATTATCTAAAAAGGCCTTATTTTTAAATAACGGTAATCCAGAAGCTGCTGTTGAATGGTTATTTACTAATCCAGATGATGATGGTATTATTCCAGAACCAGAAGATGATGACAATTCAACACCAGTGTTAATTAAACCAACTGCTAAAGAAAAAATTACTCAGTTGTTAAAAGAATCTGCAGATGCTCCTGAATCAGATGGAACTTATACTTTAAAAGCTGTTATTTGTCATAAAGGTACTCAAGTAACTTCAGGACATTATGTTGCATTTATCAAACAACCTGATTCCAGATGGATATTATTTAATGATGAAAAAGTTGTTGATGTTACTGCAGATTCCAAGAGTTGGGATGAAATTGAAAGAAATGGTTATTTATACATCTGGGGTCGTGAATAATCAAACATTATCATATTCATAATAATTTTATTTCATCTCTTGTAGTTACCCAAAAAGGAAATTTTTTCTTTGGAATTTCTATTTGTGCAATGTCTTGCATATAATCACATACGCATGCATAATGCCGTACAAAAAAAATTTATCCGATCGAGTCATCTTCATAATTTAAATAACATTATAAATATATATTACATTTATATTCAACGTTTTAGCTAACTTTTTTTTGTCAAATAAGAATAAAAAATATAAGAAATATGACTGCTTCAAACTCCCATAAGATGTTTATCCAAAACGATCATGTTGGTGATCGTTCAAGATTAGAAGATTGGAGAATTTCTGGTTATGATCCATTAACTCCACCAGATTTATTACAACATGAATTCCCATTAACAGAAGAAACTAAAAAAGTTATTTTAAAAGGTCGTGATGATGCTGTTTCAATTTTGAATGGTAAAGATGATAGATTGATTGTTGTTGTTGGTCCATGTTCTTTACATGATCCAAAAGCTGCTTTAGAATATTGTGATAAATTATATAATTTAAGTAAAGAATTATCTGGTGAATTAGTTATTATTATGAGAGCTTATTTAGAAAAACCAAGAACTACTGTTGGTTGGAAAGGTTTGATTAATGATCCAGATATTGATAATTCTTTCCAAATAAACAAAGGTTTACGTATTGCAAGAGAATTATTTTGTCAATTAACTACAAAATTACCAATTGCTGGTGAAATGTTGGATACTATTTCTCCACAATTTTTAAGTGATTTATTTTCATTAGGTGCTATTGGTGCTAGAACTACAGAATCTCAACTTCATAGAGAATTAGCTTCAGGTTTATCATTTCCAGTTGGTTTTAAGAATGGTACTGATGGTTCTTTAGGAGTTGCTATTGATGCCATGAGATCAGCTCAACATTCTCATCATTTCTTAAGCGTTACTAAACCAGGTGTTGTTGCTATTGTTGGTACTGAAGGTAATGAAGATACTTTTGTTATTTTAAGAGGTGGTAAATCAGGTACAAATTTTGATGAAGAAAATGTTCAAAAAGCTCAAAAAGAATTAGAAAGTAAAGGTGTTAGTACGAAACCAAGAATCATGGTTGATTGTAGTCATGGTAATTCTAATAAAAATCATAGAAATCAACCAAAAGTTTGTGCTGAAGTTGCAAGACAAATTTCTAAAGGTTCTAAATCAATTTGTGGTGTTATGATTGAAAGTAATTTAGTTGAAGGTAGACAAGATGTTGGTCCAGAAGGTAAAGCTGGATTAATTTATGGTTGTAGTATTACTGATGCTTGTGTTGATTTCACTACTACTGAAGATATGTTGAGAGATTTAGCTCAAGCTATTAAAACAAGAAGAGGTTAATTTTATGTTTTTGGAGGGTTTTATATATTTATTTGAAATATACATAGTTATTAAAAAAAAAAAATCTAGCATTATATATTTGACTATTTATTTTCTTCATATTTAGCTAATTTTTCTTCTAATTCTTTATTTTTCAATTTTAATAAATTTAATTCAATTTCATATTCTTTACTTTTTCCAAAACTTAAATTTTTTAATAAACTTTCATTTTCTTTAACTAAATTTTCTAATTTTAAAATAACTTTATGAGAAATTTCTAATTCATCATATCTTCCATTATTTAAAGGTGAATTTGTTGGATTCATTGAAATTGCTAAAACTAAACTTTCTAATCTTTGTTTTGTATCATTTAATTCTTTTGTTAATGATTCATTATTATTTGCTAATTTAATAACAACTTCATTAATATTTTTTGGTATATCTTGTTGATTTAATAAAACTGAAGAAGAAGATGAAGGTTTTTCTAAACTTGTTAAAGTTTCATTTAATCTTTGAATTTCATTTTCAAGTGATTCAATTTGACTTTCTTTAATTTTTAAATCAATTTTTAAAATTTCTAATTCTCTATTATCATTAGTGTTTGAATTTGATTTATTATTAGTATTATTATTAACATTACCGCCACCTTGTTGAGTGTTGAAATTTAAAGATCTCAATTGTTGTTGTTGTTGTTGTTGTTGTTGATAAGCATTATTTGATGGGTTTGCAGATTGTGGTTTTCTCCAAAATTGATTAGAATATGATTGTTGTTGTTGTTGAAGATAGTAATTTGCTGGAGATGAAGATGGAGCAGTGCTTAAATCAATTGGATTTTCCTAAAAATATTATTAGAAGTTATTTTGTGTATAAAATTTGATATAATTTACTGTATAACTTGATTGATAGTTCATTTTGTTATTGTTATTGATATTATTATTGGTATTGTTGGTATTGTTGGTATTGTTGGTATTGTTGGTATTGTTGGTTGTTATTGTTATAAATAAAGGAATTATGAACAATGTTAAAAATTACTTTTAAACTTTACGCGACTTGAGAATCGAACCGGAGAAGTTTGATTGAATTATTTTTTATGTGTCCCGAAACCAAAACTGAATTTTCCAGAAATTTCGTTTCTCCAGTTTAAAAGAAAATTGAATTCTTTTTTTTTAAAATCTAAATAATATTGAAATAAATAAAGTTTATCATACAACAAATTAAATTAAAACAAAGTTTAGTTATTCCACTTTAAATTTAACCATATATTGTGTGTTATTACAATTGAGTTAAAATAGTTTTCTGTTTTTTTTTTCTTTCAAGAACAACAACAAATTTATCAAAAAATTTACAATAATGTCTACTACAACAACTTCAAACTCCACTACACAATCAACAAATAAATTATACGTTGGTAACATTGAATACTCAACTACTGAAAAGGAATTGAGAGATTTATTTAAAGATTATGTTATTGAATCTATTGAAATTCCAACTAGACCAAGAACTAAATATCAAAAACCAAAAAGTAAAGGTTATGTTTTTATCACTTTTGGACCTGAAGTTAATGATTTAGAAGATATCATTAAGAAATATACTGATTATGAATTTAAAAATCGTAAGATTTATTTAAGTCATCCTGTTAAGAAAGCTGATGTTGCTGATGGTACTACTAATGTTACCGCCACCAATGGCATCAATGGTGATTTACAAAACAAGAAGAAAGAACACAGCGGTAAAGAATCAAATACTTCTACTGATAATACTGATGATGGTATACAAAAGACAAAAGTCAAACCATCAAAAACCACTAAAAAAAATTCTGTTAAAGTTAGCGCTGATAAGAAGAATAAAGAAAAAATCCCATTTGATCAAGGTATTAAATCAACTGATACCATTTATTTGAAAAATTTGGATTTTAATACTACTGTTGCTGAATTAAAATCTTTTTTCACTGAAAATAATGAAACTCCAAAATGGGTTTCTTTACCAACTAGAACTATTCCAGGTTATGTTTTATATAAATTGAAAAAAGAAGATAAACCAATTCAAAGAAGAAATCATGGTTATGCTTTTGTTAGATTAACACTTGGTGATGATGAAACAATTGATTCTAAAGTTGATAAATTTCAAGATTTGAAATTTAAAGATCGTGAATTAAAAGTTAGTGTTGCTGTTGATGTTAGAGAAACTCAAACCAAAGTTGAAACTGAAGAAGCTAAAACTGATTCCAAGGTTGAAGCAATTGATTCTGAAATTAAGGAACCAAAACCTGTTGAAGCTTAAAAAATTTATTATTTTTCAATCAATGAAATTCCCCAGATTGAAAATTAATTTTTAAAAAATTCATCAACAGGACAAGTCATTTATTATTTGTTTTTTCACTGCTTTTATTGTTATTATTCTTGTTACTTGTTACTTATTTTGTCCTACGTCATTTTTGAAGATGGTTTACTTTAATTCCAAGTGTGCTTACTAGTGGGCTTGTTGCACTAGTATAAGCCACACAATATACTACAAAAAAAAAAAAAAAAATTCTATTCCATTCCTCACCTCATTTTATTGATATTACTTTTATTTGGATATATAATTATATATATATATACCAACACTTTTATATGGTTTTTTTTTCTACAGCATTATGGTTCCTTCTTTTTTTTTTAATTAACTGTTTTTTACAAATTACGATTCTTAATTAATACAATATAAATCGAATTTAGTATGTAGAAAATAATACTATTAATAATAACGCCAATCATCTTTTTAATTAGTTTTTATATAAATTTCTAATAATTTTATCTCCATTGAGAAATGTAGCGATAATCTTCCTGCAGCTTTTTTTAAATAGAAAAATTTAAAACAAATCTCTTTTTCTTATAAACACATAAAATACATTTCAAGTTAATTAAGAAATTTGGTGAAAACTATAAAAACAACAAATAATTTTAAAATTTTAATCAGAGCGCTATAATCGTATGGTTGTGTTTTATAATACTGTGAATTTTTGGAGAAGTATTGACATTTTTTAGCTTTTTTTTTTACATATCTGCTATTACTCCTGTTATCTTTAAACAACTAAATTCTCAATTGCAACTTATTTTATTTCCAACTCAAGGATGTCATCAAATTGTACGTTTTGGTACTATGATGATATCACACAATGTGCTAGAGTTAAATATTTCGAAACTTATATCCCATTAATTTTAGCCGTGGCGTCTTTTATTGTGGTTTTTTTAAAAAGTATATTAAACTATATTAAATTTAAAAAAATTGATAAAAATTCTAAACAAAATCAACCTTTATTAAATGATGTTGATGAAACTTATTATGGTGCTACTATTATTGATGATTCTTTAAATTTAACTGAAAAAATTAAAACATCTCATTTTGATATTTCATCTCTTCCCCCTGTCAAGATTAATGGAGAACCTCATGGTACTATTACTTTTATTAATAGATCAATTTTAGAAAAATTTAGAGTTTATTTAGAAACTTTTTTGATATTAATTCAATTGTTTATTGATGGAAGTAAATATTTTCATAAAATTAATCATTATTCTTATTTTACTTTAAATGTTAATATTGCATTATGGGCTTGGTTATTAATTTTAACAATTATTAGATTATCAAATTTAAATGATGAAAATAAAAAATTATTAAATATTTTACCAAATTTATGGATTAATAATTTTGTTATTTATTTATTTTTATGGCCTTCAAAAATGTTAATGTTTAGATCTGCTTTAATTGGTCATACAAGAACTCCAAGTTATCATGTATTTGATTTTGCAATTATTTCAACTTTATTATTAAACTTGTTATTATCACAAATTGGTTATAGAATCCCATATTTATATAGAACAAGTGATGATATTAAACCTGCTCCTGAACCTATTACTCCTTTAATTAGTTTTATAACTTTTAGTTGGGTTAATCCAATGTTATGGGTAGCTTATGCACAAACTTTAACTATTGGTCAAGTTTGGGATTTAAAAAAAGATGATTATTCTTATTATGTCATTAAAGTTTGGAAATCTTTTACTCAAAAACATTTAACTTGGACTTTTAGTAAATTATTATTAACTCATTTTAAAGGTTATTTAGCTTTACAAGGATTTTGGGCTTTAATGGAAAGTTTGATTTTATTTGCTCCAACTTTATTATTAAAAAAAATTTTAGAATATGTTGATGATAGATCAACAACTTCTTTAAGTTTAGTTTGGTTTTATGTTTTTGCAATGTTTGCTTGTAAAATTTTATCAAATATTTGTTCTGGTCAAGCTTTATTCTTTGGTAGAAGAGTTTGTATTAGATTAAAATCTGTTATTATTAGTGAAATTTATTCAAAAGCTTTAAGAAGAAAATTATCTGCAAATGATCAAAAAAATGAAAATCCTCAAGAAAAACATACTGATGAAATTATTGATGGTGAACCTATTTCAAAAAATAAAGAAAATTCTGATGAAGAAGGTATTAAAACTTCAAAAAATTTAGGTGCAATCATTAATTTAATGGCTGTTGATGCATTTAAAGTTAGTGAAGTTTGTGCTTATTTACATTCTTTTGTTGGTGCTATATGTATGATTGTTATTTCTATTGCTTTATTATATAAATTATTAGGATGGAGTGCTTTAGTTGGTGCTTTATCAATCATCATCTTAGCACCATTAAATTTTTGGTTATCTGAATGGTTAGGTGTTATTCAAAAAAAAATGTTAGAAGTTACTGATAGACGTATTCAAAAATTAAATGAAACTTTCCAATCAATTAGAATTATTAAATTTTTTGCTTGGGAAGATAAATTTAAAGAACAAATTTTTAAAATTAGACATGAAGAATTATCATATTTAAAAAAAAGATCTTTGGTTTGGGTTTTAGCTTCTCTTGTTTGGTTTATTACTCCAACTATTGTTACTTGTGTTAGTTTTGGTTGTTATATTTTTATTTCTAAAAAAACATTAACTACTCCAGTTGCTTTCACTGCTTTATCTTTATTTAATTTATTAAGAAATCCATTAGATCAAATTAGTGATATGTTAAGTTTTGTTATTCAATCAAAAGTTTCTTTGGATCGTATTCAAGAATTTTTAGAAGAAGAAGAATCAACTAAATATGAACAATTAACTGATAAAATTATTCCAAATAAAATTGGATTTAAAGATGCTAATTTCTCTTGGAATAGTAATTCTGATGTTGATTTTAAATTAAGAGATTTAAATGTTGATTTTAAAATTGGTCAATTAAACGTTATTATTGGTCCAACTGGTTCTGGTAAAACTTCATTATTAATGGCTTTATTAGGTGAAATGGAAAAAACTAGTGGTGAAATTTATTTACCTGGATTTAAAGCTAAAGAAGATTTAAAAATTGATGAAAATGGTTTAACAGAATCAGTTGCTTATTGTTCTCAAGCTGCATGGTTATTAAATGATACTATTAGAAATAATATTATTTTTGCATCTCCATTCAATAGAGATCGTTATAATAATGTCATTAAAGCTTGTGGTTTAGCTCGTGATTTTGAAATCTTAAAAGCTGGTGATCAAACTGAAATTGGTGAAAAGGGTATTGCATTATCTGGTGGTCAAAAACAAAGAGTTTCTTTAGCTAGAGCATTATATTCTAACTCCAAATATATCTTATTAGATGATTGTTTAAGTGCTGTTGATTCTCATACTGCTTTATGGATTTATGAAAATTGTATTACTGGTCCTTTAATGGAAAATAGAACTGTTTTGTTGGTTTCTCATAATGTTGCATTAACTATTAAAAATGCTGGATATGTTGTCATTATGGATAATGGTCGTATCATTAATCAAGGTGAACCTGAACAATTATTACATTCAGGTGCTTTGGGTGATGATGAAATGGTTAAAAGTAGTGTTTTATCTTCAAGAGCTAATTCATCTGTTAATTTGAAACAAAAAGCTGAAGTTGAACCACATTCAATTGCTCAAGCATTAGATGAAATTAAAAAAAATAATAGTGATGCTATTGAAGGTGATGATTTAGAAGCTGAAGAATTAGAAAATTTGAAAAAGGGTAAATTAGTTGAAGAGGAAACAAAAAGTGATGGTGTTGTTTCTTTTGAAGTTTATAAATGGTTTGGTGATATCTTTGGTGGTGTTCCTGTATTTTTAGGTATTGGTTTAATCTTTATCTTGGGTAATTTATCTAACATTGTTCAATCTTGGTGGGTTCGTGCTTGGGCTCAAAGTATTGAAAATCAAGCTGTTGTTATGTTGAATACTTTTGGTGCCAATACAACTGGTTCTTTATATGGTCATTTCTTATCAAATGCATTAAGAAATTTCTATCATTCAATGATGTTCAAATATAATTCTTTCAATGAACAAGCTATGATCATGAAATCTGAACATACATCTGTTTATTACATCACTATTTACAGTTTGTTAGGTTTGTTATATGCAATTATTTCTTCCACTAGATTGGTTTTTGTTTTCTTTGCAGGTATAAGAGCTTCTTCAAGAGTTTTTAAAGTTGTTGTTAGCAGAGTTTTAAGAGCTAAATTAAGATTTTTTGATTCAACTCCAATTGGTAGAATCATGAACAGATTTTCTAAAGATATTGAAGGTGTTGATCAAGAATTGATTCCATTTGCTGATGGTTCTATTGCTTGTATTGTTTCTGTCTTTTTAACTTTGATCTTGATTACTTATATTACACCAGCTTTTATCTTATTTGCTGTTTTGATTCTTGCTCTATATTACACTGTTGCCGTTTTCTATTTGAGTACATCAAGAGAACTTAAAAGATTTGATTCGATCACTAAATCACCAATTCATCAACATTTTAGTGAAACTTTGGTTGGTATTAGTACCATTCGTGCTTATGGTGTTGAACGTAGATTTTTGCAAGAAAATTTGACTAAGATTGATGATAACAACAGACCATTCTTTTACATGTGGGTTACAAACAGATGGTTAAGTTGTAGAAATGATTTCATTGGTTCTTTGGTTATTTTCTTTAGTGGTGCTTTTGTTTTGTTTTATATTGATAGTATTGATGCAGGTTTGGCTGGTATTTCTTTATCATATGCTATTGCTTTCAATGATAGTGCATTATGGGTTGTTAGATTATATGCTAATGTTGAAATGACTATGAATTCTGTTGAAAGATTAAAAGAATACTTGGATATTGATCAAGAACCTCCTGAATATATTCCAGAAAATGAACCACCATCATCTTGGCCAGATCAAGGTAAATTGGAAGTTTCAGATTTATCATTACGTTATGCTCCACAATTACCTTTAGTTATCAAGAATGTTACATTCACTGTTGATCCAATGAATAAGATTGGTATTGTTGGTAGAACTGGTGCTGGTAAATCAACTATTATTACTGCATTGTTTAGATTTTTGGATCCAGAAACTGGTTATATTAAGATTGATGGTGTTGATATTACTAAGATTGGTTTGAAAACTTTAAGACAAGGTATTACTATTATTCCACAAGATCCAACTTTATTCAGTGGTACAATTAGATCTAATTTGGACCCATTTGGTTTATATACTTCTGAACAAATCTTTGAAGCATTAAGAAGAGTTAATTTAGTTACAAGCAATGAATTATTAACCAATGCTCAAATACCAGTTGTTGATACTTCAAGTGAAGAAAATGTCAATAAATTCTTGAATTTAGATAATGAAATCGAAGAAGGTGGTGGTAATTTATCACAAGGTCAACGTCAACTAATGTGTTTGGCTAGATCTTTATTACGTTCTCCTAAGATCATGCTTCTAGATGAAGCCACTGCATCTATTGATTATGAATCTGATGCCAGAATTCAACAAACTATTAGAGAAGAATTTTCAACTAGTACTATTTTAACAATTGCACATAGATTAAGATCCATTGTTGATTATGACAAGATTTTAGTTATGGATGCTGGTGAAGTTATTGAATTTGATCATCCATACAAATTGATTACTGATACAAAATCCACTTTTTACAGTATGTGTCAAGATAGTGGTGAAATTGAAGCTTTGACGTTATTGGCTAAAGATGCCTATGTGAGATCTGTTAACAAGTAAAAAAAAAAAAAAAATAGATAGAACTAACTTTTTTGTTTTTTTATTATACAATTTATTTTTATTTAGATCCTATTAGTTTATTATAATTTATTATTAATTACATTTTGGTAAATCATATAGTAGTTTCATTAATAATAAATATAAATATATCTTATATACATCTAAACCATAGCGCCATTTCTCATATCTCGTGTCTCATAACATTCACTATACAGTATCAACCTGCATTAGCATCATCAAAAGATTGAAAGGTATCAAAATCAAAATCAGTGAAATCGTAATTACTAAATTCAAAGTCCATACCACTTTTATCAACATAATTACAACCAGTGGCAGATTGTGGTGATAAAGGTTCTTCATTAATACTCCCTTGTTGTTGTAAAGAAGATGAATCACCCATAAAATTATTAAAATTAAAACTTGATAAAGTATTTGAATCCAAAACTTTATTTATATCAAGATTAACTTCTTGGTGTTCTGGAACTCTTGGTGTAAATAATAATTCATTGTCAATGTTTTCTGTACCAATTGTTGGAATCGTTGATGTAGAGTCATTATTGCTTGTTGGTGTATTGTTTGTTGTAAGATTGTTTGATATTGGAGATGTTGATGATAGTTGTGGAGGTGAATGTGTTTGTGATTGTGAATTTAATGATTGTTGGGGTGATATACTTTGAGCTGTTGTAGCTCCAATAAAATTTTGGAAATGTTGTTGAATCCTTGTGGATAATTCTGGTAATAATCTTGAAATTGACTCAACTAAATACGTAGCCAGTTTAGAGCTTAAATACCAATGACCTGAAATTTGATAAACACCGGACAATTCTAACTTTAGATATTCTTCATAAATATTCAGATCACTAGCATTAGTTGTAACTCTTCCTTGTGTTGAATCGCTACTATTTATAACTTGAGTTGACCATAAATATGCAGAAAGATGAACTAAACCAGCAAATGCCAATGAACATGCTGTTAATGGTGTTCTTTTCAAAACATCAACAGGGTTCGTATCAATCAATGTTTTTGCAATCAAGTTTGCAGCATCTATAGTTTTTCTAGTTTCAATGATTTTTCTTGAAGTAATTAACTCTTTCTCTGTTGGTAAATTTTGACAGTTATCATTTCTGGATTTTCTATTCAATTCATCAGCTAATAATTCGACACATTTAATATTTTTAGGAATATCAGATCTCCATAGGAAAGATAAAGGTCTATGTGTAAAGATCTTTGCATAATTTAACATGATTAAACCTTGATGGACACCTTCATTAACATTACCATTACTATCAACTAAATATGGTAACTTATAAAAATCTGGATTTGAAAATTTTAATTCCCAATTTGATAAAGATGCTGTTAATTTAGTGTATAGATGACTAATTGAATCATTAGCAAATATAGATATATTGAATCTAACAGATTCATCCACTAATTTTGAGGTGTATGATCTAGTTTCATAATCAAATTGATCTTTTGGTGGATATGATGGGAAATTCACAAAACATCTAGTTGAAGTAAATTTAGATAATGAAGCACCATCCGAAGAAACAATGATAATATCCAAAAAGAACAATTCCCAAAAACAACGTCTTGCACATTCTTTAACTGAAAAATCTTCAATATTTCTCATTCTTTTAGTACCGTATAAATTAATTCCAGTGCTATCATCATTTGAATTTGGAGTAAGCCCACTAACTGCAGTATTATTGGTTGAAATCTTGGAAGGAGGCATATTACCATTAATATCAGGTTTTCCAAAAACATCAGTATCCAACATGTTGATTTCAAGTGTTAGACATAAATCAATAGTTTGTTTTCTAATATATGTACTAATATCATGTAAAGCAGAGATATGACAAGCAATAGATAATAAAATTAGAGTTTGTAAAGAAATAATATCTTTTGGTTTTGATTCAATAACTGTTAAAATATCATTACAAATTTCCAAAACATCATTGATATTTCTTGAATATTTTGAAGTGATGTAGCCATCACCTAATAACTTCATAGCAGATATCAACTCTTTTGGATTACCAGTTAACATCAAATAATTTTCAATTTCATCAATTGGTGGTAAAACTGGGTGTGGGTTATGAATAGTTGAATAATAATTTTTAATAACCTGTGAAATGTTTAAAGGTTGGTCAGTATATCTATTAGAAGCTCTAATATTTGAAAATACTGGGCTTTTTAGACCAGTAACATCTATAGCTAATCTAGCACCACCAGTGTTAGTGTTTTCATCTTTTTGATTTTTTTGAGAATGACATGGTAATCCATTCAACTCTTTGTTGTTTAAAAATCCACAAGTAGCTTTAGTATGACCATTTGGACATTCATGTTGAGCAAAAGAACCATCAAATTCTTTTGAAACACAAGGTAAATTCAGTATATCTTGTTTCTTTTGTGCAATTGATGTTAAATTTGTTGACGCTTCTGGTGTAGTACTATTTGATACATCAGTGCTAGAAATAACAGAATTGATACTAGAAGTCACAATATTCACATTACTTTTAATAATAGGAACTGATCCATCAGTTTTTTGCTTTTTAACACCTTTTTTTCTAGAACCACCTCTATTACTTTTTACATATGAACAAGCTTTATCATTTTGTAAACATCTTCCACATTTTGGATAACCACCATCACAACGTAAATGTCTATGGCGACATTCTAAACATGCCCTTGAGATATGTTTTGCATTTGGTCTTACTTTAACCTTTGGGAGTTCAGTATTGGACATTATTATTCAAACCCCAGCTATTAAAACAACCATTTAATGTAAATGTATACCCAAAGTTTGTGAGTATTATGATAGGACGATCCTGTGTTTGATAATACTAAAGCAATGGAGTTGTGGACTTTGATTAAATTTGTATGATAATGTTGTTTAAATAGATAAACACTTGGATAACTTGATATTTAATATTGTAAATCTTCACTCAAATCTTCACTCAAATCTTCACTTTAACCAGAACTAAAACACGCTAATTAAAGAAATATTGTGAATTTATTGGAGGAACACCTCTTCTTGAGAAAAAAGTTTCTTTCTTTGTTTCAAAAACTAAAGTATTAAAGATTAAAAGCAAATGTTGATACAATTCATACAATTCATATATTTAAAAATTCAAACCCCGAAACTTTTTTATATCTGCGCCTACCGATAAATGTATGAATATGTGTGTTATTACATTCAAATACATAAATATACATGATCGAATTGGCACAAAAAAAATCTACCAGAATGTTATTAATAAACTATATTATATTATATTATATTTGAGTAACTTTTAATTTTGGATTAGGTTTCCCATCATCATATTCATAACGCAAATAAGCCCACAAGAAATCAGAAATTGTAGTAGCAATACCTAAACCATAAGCTAAAGTGATTGCATAAAAGAAATTTGAATTCCCAGATCCTAAATCAATCCAAAGATGATAAAATATTGGAGATAAAATGATAGTATGTAATAGTAATAAAAATGCAACTAAAGGCAGTTTCAAATAGACATAAACTGGTTTTAATAACAGCAAAAGAGTAATGTATAAAGCCAAATCACCTAAAGTTGGGTAACTTTTCCCGAAATCTAACCAACCAAGACTTAAAATAAATGCAAACAACCCATTAACTCTTAGGGTGATTGGGAAGACAAAAACTATGTTGTAAATATTGAACACAATATTAAAGAATGGGATGAAAAATTCAAACATTTCAGTAAAGAAATACCACCATAATCCCAGGTTTGGTTCAATTTTATCAAATTTGATGATTGTACCTAATGTTGTATACAAGAAATCCCAACTATCATTAGTTAATTTCAAACTAATATATGCTAAAGACAATGCAGATATAATTGTAGTTGTGATGAATAAAATCATTTTTGATGTGAAAATAGAACTAATGGATGGGGTGGAATCATTATTATTTAATTGATAAATAATCTTCATCAATGGTAATAACAAATAAATTGGGTTATAAGACAAATAAGCAGCACAAACGATTGAAATTGCAGATAAAATCAAATTATTTGATAAAACTGCATCTAATGATAATAAAATAAACAAATTTGTCAATAAAACAGTAGATTTACTTAATGTGGATAAAATTGATAATGGATTGATAGCATAAACTAAACCAACAAACCAAGGTTGAAAATGTTCACTTTCATTTTTTGGTGAAATATTTTTTTTGGCAATCTTTATAAACAAATAAATGATTATTGAATCCAATATTGAATAAACCAAATCCGAATGATTAATCAAATTGAAGTATTGAAAAATGGCTAATAAAATTGGTTGCTGATGAACAACACCTCCATTATACACGTTCAAGCCATTTGTATATAAAAACACGCCTTCTTTTAAAGATCGGAATGAAGAAGTTAAAGTTGATAATTGGATGGAATTGTCAAGGGCATTTGGAACTTCAGGAAGAGCGGTAAAGATGATGTACCTTATGATGAACCCAAATGCCACTGTACGCAATTCTGTTGAGTCCAATGACATTGTTGGTGTGTATATGTATATGTGTATATTTTGATATATATTTAATTCGTGTATTATTAAGACAAAGTGGACAACACGTCTAATTTTAAAAAATATACATCATATGATTGTCACGTGGTTCTGCAAAATGTATAAACCTTTTACTTCTTAGGCAATCAAAGATCCTCTCGGTAGCCAAGTTGGTTTAAGGCGCAAGACTGTAACTGTTAACAAACAAGAGTAATCTTGAGATCGGGCGTTCGACTCGCCCCCGAGAGAATTTTAATTTTTTTTTTTTTTGAACAGTATAAAAAATAAAAATGAAGAGGTAAATTGATTTCAAAGAAATTGAACGAAGATGATTTGTGTTACATAACTACCAATGTTATATCTTTAAATGTTCTCCTGTACTTCTTGTTCTGTTCTTTGAAATTTTTGTTTTTTAGAATTTTAAGCTTCGTTGTTCTGTGAATGATACATTGTTTCCATAAATACAATGTCTTGGAGTGTAATAACTGTTATAAAAACAATTGAGGAGGCGGTAATAACTTATCATGTATTAATGCATATGCTGTTATGTTAACTCACTGCAGGTTACTTCACTGTTCTTGATTGTAAACAACGGTTCTCAAGGACTTGAAGAAAACAATAAACTTCAAACCCAAAATTAAAAAAACAAAGAATATATATATCTTCATACTAGCATTATTTGAAAGCTTCAGCTTTAAGAAGTACAACACTGAAGTGTCATAAATTAACACTGAAATAATTGCTTTAAAGGCCTAAAAACATGCATGGTTTGTACATAAAACAGCATGAGCAAAAAGAGGAGATGGTACAATTTATCAACCATTTGCGTAGTAAATACTTTAAATAAAAGCCCTCTGTATTTGTACAAATCTTCTACTAAACTTAATTGATGATTAAGATCTAGCAGCTGGAGGTTCGCTTTGTTGACTCGTACTTCCTAGTCTAGAACAGGTCTAGACTATCGGGTCAGAACTACATACAATACATAATACAATATCAAATAACCAAATATTTATATATAATATTGTTATATTTCATAATTAGATATTATTATACACTAGTATACATCATAAAACGCTTGTTATATTGCCCAGATAAAATATAAAAAAAAATGGGTATAATTAAAAGCAATAAAAATAAAAAGATAAACTAAGAGAAATAAAAGTATACCTTAAAGCATCTAAAGAGAAGACAGATTAGCGTCTTCTCTTTAAATGTTCAGGAATATGGTGAAACAACCAGTACATAGTTTCCTTGCCACCATTTTCCTTGCTTCTCAAGTTTTCCAGTTCATTAATAACACGTTCCTTAGCCAAAGCCTCATTACCACCAAATTCTTGTCTATACAATTGTGTTCCAATTTCAACAGCAGTAACAACTCTGTATCTTCTGCTAAATGTTTTAGACAAGTTTTTATTGCCCTTTCTCCATTTCTTTTGGTGTTCCTCTAAATATTTTAATGGAGGTTGACCTTGATAGCCATAATAGTACTCATCCAACACATCTTGAACACAAGTTGGTGAAGGATTCAATCTACGAAATTGAACCGTTCCATTGTCTTGCAACAAATCGTTGTCATCTACAACATCTTCAGGGTTTAAATGAGAACCACTTTCACTACCACCTTGTTGAATAACAGCATTTGGAATAGCACCGATTGATTGTTCATGTTCCAATGGGACAATATTAGAGTTGACAAAGGTGTTAGGAGGGCCACCAATATCCCTTCTGCTTTGTTGTTGCTGAGCTTGTTGTTGAGCTTGTTGTTGTTGAACTTGAACTTGTTGTTGAGCTTGTTGTTGTTGAGCCTGTTGTCTAATCATCTGGTTAACACCAGCTTGGTTAACACGGTTACTAGCATTGATACGACCGCTCAATGGGTTTGGGCTGTTCACTCTGTTTGAAGAACTGATACCAGCTTGAGATGAAGAGTTATTGTTATTGTTGTTGTTGTTGTTGTTTTGACTGCCAGTTGCTGTAGCAACGCTCATAAAGGAACCAACCTCAGTATCCTTTTGAATAATAGAGGACAGTGATTTTAAACTGTACTGTTGAGACAATAATTGACTTTCAAACAAAGTCATTTGGTTAGTGTACATTCTTGGTAAAAGAGAAACTTTTTTGTCAACTTCATTCAATTTAGCCATGGTTTCTGCAGTCGCATTGTTGTTATTCTGTTCTAAGGAGTCAATTCTAGTTTGAAGAGTATGAACTTCTTCATGAAGCTTGGTAAGAGTAGCATTCAAGCTGTTGGTAATAGTGGCTAGTTGATCTTGCACAATATTATTGTACGGGTCCATTTTGAGTTTATATTGTTGATGTTGATTCAAGGTCTGTTTATTGTGATCTGACCTAAAAGGTTCTTAAAGTGAACCTGAGTCCCATCTTGAAATTTTTAAAAAAATTCTCATGGCATCACCCGGTTTTCAAGAATGTATTTTTAAGAGTTACCCGGAATTAGTGATATATATGTAGTCTTATGTGATGATACATGGGACTGCGTTTTTTTGTTTTAATGTGCGCGTTTGTGTTTACACGAGGTTTGAAGCTAAGCGATTTAAAAAGTTTCACATTCTGTAAATTAGGGTCAAAGGATACAAATACTAAAGGCTTTTGATAGATTTGAATGGTTTTTAGGACACATAGATTAATGAAATCATGTACTTATTAGTAATCAAACGTCCATATTATTCTGGTTAAGGTTATTAATAGCTTGTAAATTATATAAAGATAAAGAAATGATATAGTTGAATGTTTCACTTATATAAACCATTGCAAAAGACACTAAGATTCCTGCACATTGAATTAACCGACCTTTTCACATCATATATATGGTTATGTATAATGTTCGAGGGCATAGGTCTATTTATAGTATTTTTACTCTAATGGTTTAAGGAGAATCAGGTATATTGTGTGTATTAAAACAAAAAAGTATTTCGAGATGACAAAACAGTAATTTCTGATTCTTCCAATGTTGTGTTTTTTGTCGTTGATATTAATTACCCTTTCCCTTGTAATATAAAAGAAATGAAATATTAATCGTTCCCAAAAATTGTAGTACCGGTTAATATAAACAAGTACTTATATCCAGATTTGGAAATACTACTAATATATGTATTTGACGACTTTGGGGTTGTTAGGTCATGAAATATTTATAATATATAACTAATGATTACTGTTGTTCTATTTATTGACATCTGCCTTTCCAAGACGTAGTTATTGTAAAAAACACGTTACTTTTCAGCTTTAGTATTAGATATTCTGTGACTTTAAGAAATAATAATATGTATATTCTATTTTAGAAACAACCAGACTAGTTATTCATTTTACAAGCCCCCAGGTGTACTTCGATGTATGTTGGTAAAAAATGTCTGCCAAATTTTAACGGTAAAACTCAATCGGACCTGGAGGCTATTGACTTGATCAAGACTCATAACGTTAAAATAATCGAAATAAAGATAACTTTTTTTGCTTTGAATATATGCTTAAATTCAATAAAACAAAAATGGTTTCTAATATTCTATTACTTCATGGTCCAAATTTAAATCTACTTGGTACAAGAGAACCAGAGAAATATGGTACAACTTCTTTAAAACAAATTGAGAATAGTGCAAAAGAACAAATATTGAATGCTAATTCTGATGCCACATTTAATGCCTATCAAAGTAATCATGAAGGTGACTTGGTTGATAGAATTCATAAGGCTAGAGATGAAGGTGTTGAATTCATTGTGTTCAATGCTGGTGCTTATACACATACTTCTGTTGCATTGAGGGATGCTCTTTTAGGTGTTGATATTCCATTTATTGAAGTTCATATCACTAATGTTCATGCTAGAGAACCATTCAGACATCATAGTTACTTAGCTGATAAGGCTGTTGCTGTCATTTCTGGTTTAGGCCCAGTCTATGGTTATAAGGCAGCTATTGAATTTGCATTGAACTATGTTAAGAAATAGAGAAAAATTAATAATTATGAACTGGTTTCAAATATATTATTAAAATCGTCATTAATAAACATTATACAATGTATACTTTTTATTTAAACTTCCATCTTTCAGAAACACTCTTAATTCCATCAATAATTAGTAGATTGTCTAGTGGTATATATTGTGTAGTTAATATCTAAAAGAAAAGTTAGTTTGAAAATCAACAGGTGAATCAATTCAAATATTACCTTTAATGCTTCCTGAGCACCAATTCCTCCTATTATAGATGCAATTGTATTTAATTCCTCACTATTACTTCTAATACTATAAATACGTTAGTAATTATAAAAATATTATAGGCCAAAAAAACATACATCTCAAGTAGCACATTCTTTAGAATTGGATTGTTTTCAATATCATATCCATTTTTTAATTTATTTAAATCAATATTTTTAGGTAATTCACCATTTTTAAAATAATAATCTTGAAGAATAATGAATGCAAGTACAATACAAGTATTGGAATCATTAACTCCTCCATTCACAAATTCAGTGAATCCATCAACAGTTAACAAACGTTTAGACATTATAGAATAATATAAAAATTTACAATTTTTCACAAATGTCTTGATAATGTCATTAGTGATTTGTAAATCGATATTATATTCTATTTGGATTTCATTAACATAAAATTTCATTAATTCAACATCTTGGTTAAATTTCTCTTTGTAAATTGAACATAACTTCAAATAATTAGATGTATCAGAATCCATATCTGGTAATTCACCACTTATTGGTAATAAATGGTTAGGATCATTATTCACATATTTCTGTAAAGCTTTAACAAGAACCACAAATTGATTTATATCTTTACTTGGTGGTTTAATCTTATCAAAAATTTCAAATAATTCTTCAACATTAGATGGTACTGAGTCTTTTCTATAAATTTTATGGACATTAGTTAAAGCTTCTTCAAAATTTAATAAATTTTCATTTCTACTCCAAGAACTTATTAATTTTTTAAACTGTTTTTTATCTTCATTAGTTTTTGGAAAATCACCATGTTCATTTTCCCAAAATATCAATGCTTTTAATTGAATGATTAAATATGGAACTTTAGCCAATCCTTCAGTATTAATATTTTCTAAATCAATTGAATTTGAATATTCTAATAATTTAGGCCATGGTGCACTTAATCTTAAATCAACCAAGTTTTGTGGATGCGTTTCAATTACTTCAAATTTAGGTTTAATGACTCTTAGTATACCATAAAATCCAATTGAATTAATAATAAACAATGGAATATCAAGATCATAAAGGACATTAATTAAAGTTGGATATTCCCATTGTGAAACAACTAAATTAAATTGATTCCAAAATGAAATAGAATCGCTGTTATTTTTTAAGAAATCAGAAATTGAATTAATCAAAATGATATGACTTTTAACATCTGGATTTAATTCATTCAAATTTTTGGCTAATGTAGCAGCTCTTGGTTTATTTAAATCATCATCATTATAAAAAAAATTATTTGATAAATCTTGTGAAGAAACCTTAGCATCTTTTAAATCAATAATAGTAAACTGACCAACACCTGGTAAAATTAAATTCTTTAAAAGTTCAGTAGTTACAGCATTAGGTATGATTATTAAAATATGAGATTCTTCTAAATTTTGTTGACCAGTTTTAGCCCAAAGTCTTAATTGACGGTCATATTTCTCATCCTTTGACATTCTTAATAAAGCCGCTCTATATAGAATGTTAGAATATTTGTTTTTAAGAATGTTTTTATAACTCCTTTGTTGGACCAACTAAACAATGCTGTTATTAATCAATGTTCTTCTGTTGATCTCAAGACATTATTTAGTGCTCATATTTACGCCTATGAATAATAGTTATTTTTCTTGTCTGTGTAATTATCAGTATACCTCCACTCATCCTTCCAACTGTAACGTAGATTCTCAAATTTACGCATCTCCAAAAGCATCTACGTGTAATTCCCAGTACGCAACGGTCTACTGTCAATTTTATGCAAGATTATAAAAATAACCACAGTTACATTAAACGGGGAAAAAAAAAAAAAAAAAAATTCTAGTCGTTTCTTTTTTTCTTATAAATTTTCCACAATAGAAAAAAAAGCAAAAAAAAATTTATACAATTGCCAAATAGAGTAAAAACGTTCTTATGGGTACATGTACCTTTTGATTTTTTTTTTAGTGTAAAACTTAGATGAATGGCTACATAAACAAAAAATTTTAATTTTGCTATTGTCAGGAAGTTGTCAAAGTAAAATTTAATAAATTAATACCATTGTTATTATTAATAAAGAGATATTATGGAATTTGAATCAATATGAAGTTTGGTAAAACTTTTGAAAAACAATTAGTTGAAGATGAAATCCCACAAGAATGGATTGATTCATCTATTAAATATAAACAATTGAAAAAAGAGATTAATAGAGTCGTGGAAGAAATTAATCGTCTTGGCTTTACTAAAGAAGACTTGAAACAACATCACTATTATTATACATTCATAGAAGAAAAAAGAAACCATGATATCATACCAAAGTTGGTTTATGATGATGACATTAATTCTCCACAAAAGATTGAAGAATTAACAAATCAAGAAGATTCAAGTGAACCAAGTACTGGAGTTGCCCTTGTTGATAATGAAGGTGACACTAATATGAATGAAGCTGATGTAACAACTACCAAGAATGAAAATAATACTGAATTAACTAGAATAAATACTACAATTGCACATGAACTTGTTTTGAATAGTGATGCTTTATTTTTCAGAGATTTATATCATCAATATAGAGAGCTTTGTCATTTTAATAATATTCATACACATTTAATTATGGAAAAAATTCATGCTATTGCTGCTTTAATGAAGAAATTAACAAATGGTTCTAAACATGAAAGTGATATGTATTTATGGAGAGAAATTTTTAATCTTTATATGGAATTTAAACTTGATATGAGGAATTCATTTACAATAAATAATTTAAATAAATTTACAGAACATATTAATGGTTTAGAATTGATTCAAAAAGCCAAACATTCAAAACAAAATACTGTTCATTTTAATGAATTTTATCAATTAAACATGGATTTAATAAAATTTTTAACATTTAAAAATTTGAATAATATTGCTTTGAGAAAGATTTTAAAAAAATTTGATAAGAATACATTTTTACAAAGTGCAACAAATTTTCATAAATTAATTGATTCTGAAAATAACAAAATTGAAGAATTATCATCTTCATCAATTGAACAAGGTATTACTAAAGATATTGTTAGTATTGTTCCACAATTAGATGACTATACTTGTCCTGTATGCTTTAGTATTGCTTACAAACCTGTTAAATTAAGTTGTGGTCATTTTTTCTGTATTAGATGTTTAATTAATTTACAAAGAAGAAATGAAGATAAATGTCCAATGTGTCGTGCTAAAGTGGTATTACAAGCTGCTGATGTTGATTATGAATTGTTAAAATTTATGAAGGAAAATTTCCCAAGAGAAGTTAAAAAGAAACAGAAACAAAATGAAAAAGAAGCTACTGATGATATGATGAGTAACATGTATGGTGGTGAGAAATGTGTTATTATGTAATTGTAAAAGATGTTATGAGTTTAATTGCTATTTATATGATTAAAAATTTACTTTAATATTCAACACTTGTTATAGATTTTAATAATAATTTTTTTTACTTTAATGTTGAATTTAATGATATTAATTGATATTATATGTAGTTGATATCCGGTGTTTATGTATGTTCGGATTTAATAAATATGAATTTTAAAGTAAAATGATTATGATTTAATACTTATCTACTGGAAAACAAGTACAATATGAAAAGATTAGGACTTTCAAGATTTGATGATAATAAAATACGACAATATTCAGAACTTGGACAATCTCTATATCAACAAAAAAAAAATGAGTTAACTACTCAATTAACTCTGTTTAAATCAATTTTACTGAATTTTGTTAAAGAACATAATGATGAGTTATTAAAAGATGATAAATTAAGATTTGAATTTATCAAGATTTGTAAGAATGTTGGGATTGATCCATTGACTGTATATGGTAATGCTGATGATGCTAGTGGTGATAAAATCAATGAATTTTATTATGAACTTTGTGTGAGAATAATAGAATATGCTAATAGTATGAAAAGTTATAATGGTGGGTTATTATCAATTGATGAGTTATTACATCATTTCAATCATGAATTAGAGTTGAATATCACTATGAAAGATTTAGAAATATCAACAAATTTATTATCTATATTAGATAGTGAATTGAAAATTTTAGAAATTTCTAAAAAATTATATATCAAGATATTTAACGTTGAATTAACTAAAGATCAACAACAAGTCTTAGAAATTGTGAATGAAATTGGATTCATTAGTGTAAGGATGCTACGGGATAATTATCACTGGAGTAAATTAAAAAGTGAAGAATTATTAAATGATATGTTAAGTAATGGATATTTATGGTTAGATGTTCATAAGGGAGAAAAATTATTTTGGGATCCATCATGGATAAATAAATTATGAATATATTGCTTTTACTATGGTTTTTATATAAATATTGATTTGATATAAATATTTCTATAGTTTTAATGTTGATGATTAATTTTCAAAACGCGCTACGAGAAATAAAAAAATCTAAAAAATCTAATTAATACCCATAAACAATAAACACACATAAACTAAAAAATGTCTTATAAACCAGAGGATTGGACAGTATCTTCTAGTGAAGTTTTGAAGATTCATATTGTTGATGATTTAGGTGATGCTTCTTTCCAGCCATTATTTACATATCCTATTTATGGTGATTCCGAACAAATTTTTGGTTATAAAGGTTTATCAATTGATTTAAAATTTGATTATATTTCATTTCTACCGTTATTACTTGTTAAATA
This sequence comes from Liangdongia dryadoides, assembly GCA_030579655.1. Classification (NCBI taxonomy): domain Eukaryota; kingdom Fungi; phylum Ascomycota; class Saccharomycetes; order Phaffomycetales; family Wickerhamomycetaceae; genus Liangdongia; species Liangdongia dryadoides. The sequence goes on from JAKTRJ010000020.1 coordinate 142,939, forward strand.
TGATCAAAAATTGAATGATAATGTTGATGATGTCACTGCTAAATTGTTAGAATTTTTACCTTCAAGTACAATTGTTAATGATGAAGAAGCTTGGAGTAATTCATTAGTTAAATCTAGAGAAATTGTTATTGATGCATTTAAAACTTTTGAACTTGTTAATACATATGAAACTAATGATGAAGAATTTAAAGTTCTTAAAACAAATTTTAATAATGGTATGAATTTAAATGCTGTTGAATTAATGAAAAGATTACAAATTTTTGTATTATTATTCATTGAAGCTGGTTCTTATATTGATACAATGGATAATTTATGGAATGCCTATATTTTAGTTTCTTCTAAAAACAATAAGATTGTTGGTTATTCAACAGTTTATTCTTATTTTAAATATGATGGTGCACAAGAATTTGATTCTAATTATCAAGTTAAAAAAAGAACAAAAATTTCACAATTTATTATTTTACCTCCATACCAACAACATAAACATGGATCAAAATTATATGATGCTTTATATGATTATTGGTTAGGTGATTCTTCAATTTCAGAAATTACTGTAGAAGATCCAAATGAAAAATTTGATGATTTAAGATTATTAAATGATTTTAAAAGATTATTTGAAGATGGATTTGTTAATAATAAACTACCTAAGAACTTAAATGTATTAACAAATCAATGGTTTAAAACACATGCTGCTAGTTATAAGATGGAAATTAATGAATTTAAAAAAGTTATTGAATTAAGTTATGTGTATTTGGATAACATTAAAATTTCAAGATTATTAATTAAAAAAAGATTATATGATAAGAACAAAGAAGGATTGTTAGAATTAGAACCAATAGTAAGAAATGATAAATTACAAACTGCTTATGAAAGAATTAAAGAAGATTATGAACGTTTGATTGAACAAATTAAGAATTCTTCATCTAATACTAATACTGCAAGTGTCCCTACCAATGGCGACAACAATGACGATGGTCACGTGTCAAAAAAGCAAAAAATTTGAAAGAAAAAGCCCCACATTAGGAAACATTCCTAAAACAGCAGTATTGCCTATTTAGGTGCTAATATGATTTCCTAATTCGGATGAAATTTATTTTGGAATGGCTGCAAGGACGACAAGGCTGCCACTTTGCTAGTAATTTCAAAAAGTATTTAAATAGCAATAAAGGCACTTTGATAAAGACAAATTGCTTGTAGTTCTTTTTTTCCCTTTCTTTATTCCAATCGAATAGACTTTCCAATTTGTTTGAAAAGTTTATAAATAAAAGTTTAAATATACAAAAATGCACAGAACTTATTCATTAAGAAACCAAAGAGCACCAACTGCTGCTCAATTGCAAAATCCACCACCACCACCATCTTCTACAAGATCCAGATTTTTTGGTGGTTCTGGTATTAGTTCTTCTTTTAGAAAGAATTCTGCAGGTGCTTTTGGTCCAGAATTGTCTAGAAAATTATCTCAATTGGTTAAATTGGATAAGAGTGTTTTAAGATCTATTGAACAAACTTCAAGAGAAAGAAAAGAAGTTGCTAAACAATTATCTTTGTGGGGTGAAGATAATGATGAAGATGTTTCAGATATTACTGATAAATTGGGTGTTTTAATTTACGAAGTTGGTGAATTGGAAGACCAATACATTGATAAGTATGATCAATACAGAGTTACTATTAAAGGTATTAGAAACATTGAATCTTCTGTTCAACCATCAAGAGATCGTAAACAAAAAATTACTGATGAAATTGCTCATTTGAAATATAAGGATCCTCAATCCCCAAAAATTAACATTTTGGAACAAGAATTAGTTCGTGCTGAAGCTGAATCTTTAGTTGCTGAAGCTCAATTATCAAATATTACTAGAGAAAAATTAAAAGCTGCTTTTAACTATCAATTTGATGCTACTCGAGAATTATCTGAAAAATTAGCCTTGATTGCTGGTTACGGTAAGGCTTTATTGGAATTATTAGATGATTCCCCAGTTACTCCAGGTGAAACTAGATTACCATATGATGGTTATGAAGCTTCAAAACAAATCATTATTGATGCTGAAAATGCTTTGGCTTCTTGGACTTTGGACCAAGCTCAAGTTAAACCAGCTTTATCCTTGCATCAAGCTGGTGATGAAATTTATGAAGATGAAGAACCTGCTGAAGCTGATCAAGAAGCTGCTGAAGCTGAATGGGCTGAACATGATCAACCTGAACAAAAGGCTTAAACTGGTTTTATAGCTTAATTTGGTTTTTTTACTTTTTTCGTATTTTTATTTAGTCATTATGACTAAAAATTTGTTTGCCTGTCATTGCTATTTTTTTGTATTCTAGTCTTGGCATTGTTAGTTTGATTTATTTAACATTATATTTTATCTTCATTCAATACTATTGTGTTTTTATATTATGTTTGGGTTGTTGTACTATTCCATGTTTTTTTTTTTTATTTTTGTTCTAGCTGTTATATTGTTTGTTTAATATTTCAGCTTTTTTCTGTTAAATATAATACACAATTGCTACGGCTCAATGAAAAGACAATCTATTTTTAAAATTCTGAATTGTAGATTCATTATGTCATAAAATTACAGCTAACTAAAAAATGGCTAATTATTAATTATTAGTAAATTTTGTAAAGTGAATAAAATAAAATTATATTCATAAATGTATTGTAATATATTCCCCTTTACCTAATTGGAATGCTTTATTTTTAACTGCAACATCATAAGAAACTGCTATTTCATTAAATGTCGCCAATTGTAGAATTTCATAAAATGATTTCACTATAATACTCTTGTTTATGTTACCAACACCCAAATCATTAAATAAATCATTAAATTTTAAAGAATCCGTATTTAAATCATCCATCTTATTTTCAAGAAACGTTAAAAATTTCATTGTTTGTTTATTAGGAGTTTTATTGAATCCTTGAACTTTTCTCTGTGGTTCTGCAAGATCATGATCAACATTTTGTTCAACTTGGATTTCTTCTTGAGAAGGTAAATACCTATCTTCATCTATATCAAACTCCATATGTATATGTTCATCTTCATCATGTTCAGCAACAGCAGCAAATTTATGAACAGAGGATGATGATAAACTTTTCTTAGATCTGTTTTTATCACCTTCAATTGGATCAGTTAAAATATCACCTAAATCAATATCAAATAAATCAGCTGTAGCATTTTTATCATCTACCCCTATGAGAGACCGTTCCGTCTCATCATCCAATGGAAGATGAATACTTGATAAACTAGATCTTGAATGTCTTCTATGTGATGCATTTCTTCTCACTTCAATTGATTCACTTGACCTTCTTGAATTTCTTAATAAAGTATCAACAAAATCATCATCCTTGTTATTTTCCAAATGGATTAAAGTATTATTATAAGTATTGCCTTTAAGGTTTGTACAATCAGGAATATAATAATCATTATCTGCTATAAGTTGTGTTAAAGTTACCAAATGTTCCACTTTTCTTTTCTTTCTCTGATGTTTTTCCATATTAGCAACATAATTATCTCTAAAAGATCTCAAATCATTAGTATGAAGAAATATTTCTTTATCCATAATAATTTTGGTATAAACTTGTCTAGAATTTTTTTTACGTTGTTTTTTTTGCTTTGATAGCAAATTTTTTTGTTCTTTTTGATGATCTACTTCATCTTCTTGTTCAACCTCTTCCAACACTTGTTCAAAAATGTTTCGTTCATCATATCTTGGAATACTTGGTTTATTATTATGGACTAGAGTTGTTGAATTTGCAACAATTTGTTCATCTTGTGAGTTTGGTATATTCAAATCAAGTTCAAAATCACCATTATCAATACCATATTCCAACTCAAAATCAACATCATGAGAATGTTTATTTTTTAAAAGATCACCATCAATATCAAATCTTGAATGTGAATCAAGTGGAATATCAGGTTCATCAAAGTTTAATAACATACCTTCATCATTAAATGCAAAATCTGTGCTTGCATTATCTAGCATATCTTGAGCATCATGATTTGAAAATTTTTTTAAAGCATTTTCCTCTTCAGTGTCAATTGAAGATTGGGTTGTAGAAGATAATAACACAGAAACTGTTTTATTTTCAAAATCTAATCTTTTAATTTCATTTTTTCTATTTTCAGTGCAAGAATTAGAATGTGAACTAGCATTAAATGCATTCAAATTGAAAGTATTTTTTTCAGATAAAAAATCCAAATCTTCTAAAGATGGTAACAATCCAGCATCAATATTAAAAGAAGGATCATCATTTAATAATATTTGACCATTTGTATTATATTTTGTGAATCCAGTAGTATTTGAAAAAAGGTTTAAACCTTGTTCTAGTCTTGCAAAATCAATAATTAAATTTGGTGTATTTAATGTAATTTTGGATCCATTCTGCTTATTGAACAAATCTCTTTGTAATTTTGTTTTTACATTTGATGCATCATTGTTCAAATAATCAGTCTTTTGTCTATAAATCAAGGCAACTCCATATAACAAATTTGAAGTAAAACGTAATCCTAATGGCCTTGGTGGATTTTTTATTACATCACAAGTTTCTGGAATCGATACTGCTTGAATCTCTCTTTTTGAAACTTTTTTATAACTTGATTTACTTCCTAATGTTGACAAAAGCCTTAAACGTTGTTAACAATATTTCAAGTTAATAGACGTCTATCTTAACTTACCAAACTGTTGCAACACCAGAGTGTTGATCTAGCATCAGATCCTGTGTCAAGAACATAGAGGTACAAAACAATTCAAATAAAAACCAATTATCAATTGAGTGGCAAATCAATCTAAGCGCCCATCCTTGAAGTTTATATACTTTTTTTTTTCTGCTGCCAGTTGGTTAAACACTGTTAATATTGATATCTCGGCGGCTAATTCTTAACTGTTCATTTGTGTAAAATTTGCACAAGAAGTGTCTTGATTTTTACAATCAAAGCATTTTGGTGTAATAGATCTCTTAAAATTGGTGATTTTCAGTTGTTTTTCATTGCGTTTTTGGGTTATTTAATTGTTATTCTTTCTGTTTTAATTGTTAAAGTGTCAACTTTCCATCTTGGAAAGTCCATAAAATAGACCTAGGTTTGGGTAAAAGACTCAAGACTCAAAAATTGAAGTCCACAATATTTAACATGATGACTCAGTGATTACATCAATAATTATGCTGTCTAAACCAATTTAAATTGCAAATTTTTGTCTAAAATTTTCAAGCATAGTTTTGCATGTCCCGGAAAATATTTTCCACGTTATCAAAGTCTATCTGTTAGACAAACTCCTGCCTAGAAGTTTACTGAACTTGTTATTTGATACTAAGAGTAGTATATTTATCAAAAAATCATGTGGCGTACAATCTTCTGAACTAATAGAAATTATCAACAATTTTTCTCTACAAAATCAAACACCATTTTATAAATTCACATTCTGTCTTTTTATGATCTTGAGCCACAACGTCTATTCTAATTAATACTGCATATGAATATGTAACTCTGAACAAATTACTATTAAATTTTCTAGTAATGGTGACGGCCATACTTTAAGAGTTTTCATATATAATAACTTAAACGTCATTTTTGGAAAATTATTCTGCAGGTAAATTAAATAATTGATTAAACTGATCTATTATAACAATTTCAATATGGGGGTTGCATCTACAAACACAGTTCAAGTTTTAGATCAATCTACAGGTTATTGTATCATGACCTTAGTTGGTGCATTTTTTTGTGTCTTCATCTATGTCATTACAAAACTGTCACATCGTTACTTACATGAAAATGAAGAAAGTACTGAAAATTTTATGGTTGCAAATAGAAATATTGGTGTTGGTCTTACATCTTCTGCTGTATTGTCATCTTGGATGTGGGCTACAGTTTTGATTTGGGCCCCACAAATGGTTTATTCTTATGGTATTGCAGCTGCTTATTTATATGCAGCATCATCTACTGTTCAAATAGCATTATTATCTGTCATTGCAGCAGAATCTAAAAAAAAAATTCCAAATGCACATACATCTTTAGAAATTGTTAAGTTAAGATATGGTACTGCATGTCATATTTTATTCATCTTTTTAAGTCTAGTTAATAATATTCTATCTTGTTCATCAATGATTTTAGGTGCCTCTCAAGTCTTTACCGGGGTTACTGGTATGCATATTGTTGCAGCTAACATGCTTTTACCTGTAGGTGTTATCAGTTATACTGTTATTTCTGGTTTAAAAGCTACTTTCTTAACTGATTATTTGCATACTTTTGTTTCCTTGATTATATTTATGTATTTTGCTACAGCTGGTGTTCATAATTCTAAAGTCAAAAATATTGGTGATTTGTACGATCAAGTTGTTAAATTTCAACAAGAAAATGATTATTTCATTGATGGTAATTATAAAGGATCATTGTTGACAATGAAAAGTAAAGGTTCATGGTTATTCTTTTTGATTCATTCTTTTGGTGATACAGGGTTGGTTGTATTAGATAGTTCTTTTTGGCAAAAAAGTTTTAGTTCAGACGTTACTTCAACACTTCCTGGTTATATTATTGGTTCTTTAGGTATTTTCTGTCTTTCTTATCCAATTGGTACTATTTGGGGTCTATTAAATGTCATTGTGGAAAGAACTCCTGAATTTCCTCTATACCCAAATCGTATGACAACTGATGATATTAACAATGCTTATGGTTTGGTTTATACACTATATGCTTTGCTTGGTAAAGGTGCTGTTGGTGCTTGTTTATTAGCTTTATTCTTGTCATGTACTTCTACTGTTTCTGCTGAAACTATTTCTGTTTCTTCAATCATCAGTTTTGACATTTACAGAGCATATATAAATCCACAAGCTACAAATAAAGAGATGATTCGTATTTCACATCTTGGTGTGATCTTTTTTGGTTTATTTGCAGCTGGTTTCTCCATTATGTTACATTATGTTGGTTGTTCATTAACTTGGATGAGTTACTTCTATTCTATGTTGATTTGTCCTGGTGTTGCTCCATTACTAGCATCTATTATTTGGGATCGTCAATCTACTATTGCAGCATTTGTATCTCCAATTTGTGGTATCGGTGCTGGTTTAGGTGTCTGGTTAGGCTTGGCTAAACATATGTATGGAGCTGTCAATATCACAACTACTATGGAACAACTTCCATGTGTATATGGTGCATTGACAGCTTTGGTATTGCCAGGTATTGTAACTGTTATACTATCATTTGTTTTCCCAGAGAAATTCGACTGGGCTGTTTTACAAAAAGCACAATTAGTTGATGATGGTTCTGATGATGAAAAGACTACATTTGATTCTGAATCTGAAAATGCTACTGGTTCTGAAGAACATGAAAGTAACTCTCAATTACAACACATTGGTGCTAAAGACTCAGATGATTCAAATGAAAAAAATAGTGATACCGAAATTCATACAGAATCATACAATAATGGTGGTAAAGAAGGTGTTGATGTTCATAGTTTAGAAAAACACGAAAGTACAGAAATCTATAGAAATGGGTTAACAAGGGAAGAATATGACAAAGTTTCTGCAAGATATATTAAATGGGCATGGGTATACTGTATAATTAATATTCTTGTTACTCAAATTTTATGGCCATTACCATTATACAGAAATTATATTTATACAAAAACATTTTTTAAAGGTTGGGTTACTTTTGCTATTATGTGTCCATATATGACTTTTGTTGCTGTTGGTCTTTATCCTCTATGGGATGGTAGACATACAATCATGAAAATTGTTCGTGGTGTCTACAATGACTTTATAGTTTCAAAAAAAAAATAAGTAGGTTTGCTTTACAAATAATTAATACAATATTCATTTTTTTATATATAAAAAAAATTGTAAAAGTATAAGCATCATAATAAACCTTCTTCTTTTAATTTTGCCTCAAATTCATCTTTTGTATATTCTTTAGTCCAGTGGTATTTAGAACCTGGATGATCATCCCTTGGGTAACTAACATCTTTACCGTATAATTGTTCTCTAAAAGTACCACCTGGTACTGAATATTCAGTTTGAGCTAGACCTCGTTTTTGTAATTCAGGAATCAATAAGTTAACAATATCTTCAAAACTTTCAGGTAAAACAGTATAAGCTAAGTTAAATCCATCTATACCAGCAACATCAATCCATTCTTCAAAATAATCTGCAATTTGTTCAGGAGTACCAGCAAAATGAGGACCAGAGCCACCAATTCTAATATGATCAGCTATGACTTCTCTTGTCCATTTATCAACACCTGGGACTGCTATTTTCCAATTGTCAATAAAAGAAGAGATGGCATTTGATTTCACATCACCAAGACTATCATCTGGTGCATATTTACCAATATCAATACCAGTCCAGCCGGAAAATAATGCTTGTGAACCTTCTGGGTTTGTATAACTTTTATATTCTTCATACTTAGCTTTTGCTTCTTCTTCAGTTTTACCAATCACTAAAGTTATTAACCCAACAAACTTAATAGAATCAGCAGGTCTATTAAATTTTTCAGTCATTAAAGTCTTAATTTTTTGAATTTTAGGAGCCATTTGTTGTGGAGAGAAAGTTGATATAAAGACCACTTCTGCATTTTCAGCCGCAAATTCAACACCTTTTGAAGAAGTACCAGCTTGAATAATGACTGGTAATCTTTGTCTTGAAGGTTGTGTAATTGAAGGTCCTGGGACTTTAAAATATTTACCTTCATGATTGATTTCTCTTAATAATTTTGGATCAGTTAGTACTCTTTTATTTTTATCAGCAATCATAGCATCATCTCTCCAAGAGGCTAATAATAACTTATAAATAGCTTGGGTATATTCTTCACATCTTTCATATCTGTCAGCATGACTAGGTAATGGTTCTCCATTCAATAAATTTCTAGCACCACTTTCCAAATATGAAGTAACAACATTCCAACCCAATCTACCACCGGTTAATAAATCCAATGTACCTAACCTTCTAGCTAAATGGTATGGTTGTTCACTAATAGTACTAAAAGTCATACCAAAATTCAAGTTCTCAGTAACAGATGCCATTAATGGAATATAATAAGAAGGATCAGTAATAGGCCATTGAGCACCAGTTTCACAAACAGCATCATAATTTCTTGGACCATTATAAACATCATAAGGGCCTAAAACATCAGCAATAAAACAAGCATGGAATTTACCCTTTTCTAATAGTTTTGCTAATTTAATCCAATATTGTGGATCATTATATAGTTCTAAAGATTTATCTCTTGGATGAGACCAAATACCTGCAGTTTGATGACCTGCAGATCCCATTAAGAACGCATTTAAGATCAATGGTTTTCTTTCTTTCTTTTGTTTTTTAATTTGTGGTTCACTCATCTTTGTATCAGCTTAACTTCAAGAACTAAGAAATTGAATTGATGATATTTGTTTTTCTATTAATCTCTTGATAATTATGGGCCATTATTTGACACTTTCAACGGAACATAAATTCCTGTGGCGTATGGTGATTAGGACAAATTGGACATTTTATGATCTACCTCCTCCATTAAAATGCTCTTTGTTTTGTTCAACCAGATCAATTCCACTATTTGAGTTTAATCATCAAGTCAAAACAATGTTGAGGTCTGAATAAGAGACTAGGTCTTTTTGTGATTAACTTCTTATTTATCCGTGAATATTTCCGGTTAAATGAAAGTTATTATAACCTAAAGCTTCATAAGAAGTTGTATTACTAAACAGTTTGTTACATTTGAAGTTTTATGAGATAAACCTCTTATTTCAATTATTGATAGTTTCAAATTATATCATTATGCAGTTACTACACTCATCTTCTCGGTAAATAGTCATTATATATTTATACTGGCATTTTATTCTTCTTGATACTCATCTGGGTAGAAGATCAAACGCTCAATTCCATCTTTAGTCAACAACACTTGTCTTATCACACCACCAGAACTACCATCCCATTTAATGGCTTGAGATAATGCAGTTTTAACAAACTCTATAACTTCTTCTTTAGTCATATCATCTTTATAGTTTTTTTTACACCAACCATAAATAAATGCAGAACCAGAACCATCAATGACATATGGTTGTTTATGTATAGAACCACCTAATGGTATACTGTAAACTTCACCACCGGTTTTGTCGTCATACCCAGCAACAATTAAACCAGCAGTCAACAAATCTTTGTTGGTATAAGTCAAATCTTTGAAAGTCAAAGCAGCAATTTCTGTTGGAGGTGGTTTATTGTGTTGAGCTGTATACAATTCCATATGATATTTCACTATATCAGCAACAGCTTGAGTATCTGCTGCAGAACCAGATCTACAACACCAAATCTTATCATAAACTTGGGTAAGTTTATCAGTGACACTAAATAATGTTAATAATAGTGACAAATGAACTCAAGAAACAGTTATAATCTTACCGATTAGCAATATATGCACCAGTTGTTGTACGACTAAAAAAAAAACGTTAGCAGAAAAACCATTATATATTCTGAGAAGATATCTTACGAATCAGCACCCAAAATAACACCGTCTTTATATTTGACAGCCATGCTAAAATGACAATTAATATTGCATTGATAAATGAAATGGTAAATCAACATACATAGAGGTACCAAGGCTATAAGGATTGTTAGTAAATCAATTGGATGATATCAGCTATTTAAATTGCATACCTGACTTCACCTTTCTTTAAGTGATTAATATCAACAGAAATTCCGTTCATTTCAATTGATTTTCCTAATTATTAAATAGTTCTAACGTTTGTCAAGTAATGTTGTTAATGTTGATGTTTACTCGCCACCTAAAGTCTTTTTGAGATCTCAGATGATACTTACCCGGTGCTCCCACTTCTAAAGGGAAAATTAACTGTGAAAATATATTAACTATTAACATCTTCTCCCATTTCTAAAGGGATTTATGTTAGTTTATACAAATAAAACTTGTAAAATTGTAATAATATAAAACAAATTACATAAAACAAGATTATCCCATCAATGAGTTCTATAAACCTTTTATTTTCTTTAAATTTACCAATTGTTTCCTCAAACTCATCATGGTGTTGCGCAAACCAGGAAATTTTTTTGATGAAAATTTAATCAACGAACATCAACATCAACTAAAAACTTTCAAATATTTAACTTTAAAATCCCATTTTATAAGAAATCATGTCTGTTCCATTTGATTTATCAGGTCTATCTCCATCCTCAAATATCTGGGGTCCACCAGCTTCCATTCCAGATAACTTACGTTTCAGTGATATCCCATATGCTCCATTCTCAAAAGGTGATAAATTAGGTAAAGCTGCAGACTGGGTTAATAATGATTCTTTATCCAAAGATCAAAAGGATAAATATAAGAGAAATCAACGTGATTATTTCCATGCTTATGGTACCTCTGCTGCTTCTCAATTTGCTGCTGAAGATGTTGATGGAGGTGAAGAATTCTCTGTTGTTGATAACTCCAAGACTAATGCTGGTCAAAAAGCTTCTTCTGCCACTGTTTTGAAAGGTAGAAGAGGTCAAGGTCAAGCTCAACAAGGTGGTAACTATCAAAAGAAACAATTTGGTAACAACCAAGTTAAACAACAAGTTAAAAAATCTTATAATGCTCATCATCAACGTCGTAATTGGAGAGATGATAAACAAGAAAGACAACGTGATGCTTCTATTAAAGTTGAAGAATCTTGGGAAATTGTTTCTGATGTTGAATTAAACAAATTGACCAAATTGAACTTTGAAGTTGGTGCTGGTGAAGAAATTGATTCATATGGTACTATTAACCCATATAACAAGCAAATTGAAAGAGTTTCTTGTGCTCCATTAAGACCAACCACAAAGACTGTTGTTAATTCTACTGTTTCTTCTGATCCAGTTTTGGAAGAATTAAAATCTAAGAAAATTGCAAAAGTTTACACCACTGATGGTGTTATTTCTCAATTAATGTCTGCTGCAAGATCTGTTTATTCTTGGGATATCATTGTTACTAAAAAAAATGGTGTTATTACTTTTGATAAAAGAGATGGTTCTTCTATTGATAGAATCACTGTTGATGAAAATGCTCAAGATGCACCATCTGATTCTGTTGATACAAACATAAATAATGTTCAAAATTTGGCTGCTGAAGCTATTCAAACCAACAAGCAATTCTTATTTGCTGCTGTTTCTGAAGATAAACAAATTAAATTATCTAAGCCAAATCCATTCTCCACTACTGATCTATTATCTAAAGGTTATAAGTACAAAAAATACACATTAAGAACAAATGAAGAAGATGAAGATCCAGCCACTATTGTCATTAGAACTGAATATGATTCTAAAGATATTACTAACAATCAATTGCTATCTATCAAGGCTGTCAATGAATGGAATGCTAATGGTCTAGATTGGAAGAGTAAGTTTAACTCTCAAAGAGGTGCCATCATTGCTGCTGAATTAAAGAACAATAACAATAAATTCTCTAAATGGACAAACCAAGCTATTTTAGCTGGTGTTGATACAATCAAATTGGGTTTTGTTTCCAGAACTAACTTCAAAGATAACACTAAACATACTTTGGTTGGTATCACTACTTATAGACCACAAGATTTAGCTCAACAAATTAACTTATCTACAGGTAATGGTTGGGGTATTGTTAAATCTTATATTGATATTATTGCTGCTCAAGAAGATGGTAAATATGTAATTTTGAAACATCCAAACACACCAAAGTTAACTGTTTACAAAGTCCCAGAATCAACTTTCCAAGAATAAATACACTATTAATGATGTATTTCTATTTAATTTAAATTTTTGTAGTATTAAATTCCGACCTCGTGTTTTGACCGGAATTCGTTCGTTAAAAAGAACACGAAAAGGATTAAAAACAATTGAAAACAACATGAATATTAACAACAACAACGAAACTCAGTCAATTGGAAAAAGATGAAGTTCTTATTGTTGGTGTCACTGTTGTTTTCTTTGACTTTGGGTGCAATTGTACCAGAAAAGACTTGGGAGAATGTCAAATTTGATCGTACAATCAACTTGGCCAAATCATATTTAAGAGAGCATTGGGATATTGAAATTAAAAATATTGGCTCTAAACCAAATAACGAGTATTATTTAGCAATTCCATCTTATGCTTTTGATAAATTGAGTGTTTATACTGTCTCTACTCCAGATGGTCGTGATGATGACATTGTTGCTGAGTTATTAACTGATGATGAATTTGCAACTTATGTTAAATCTGAACCTTTAGTTAAATATATTAAAGTTAACCTTGCAAAGCCAATTGCTCCAAAACAAACTTATGAATTATCTGTTAATTTAATTGTTACTGATAGTGTTGAACCATTACCATCTAAGATTGATATTGGTAATGAACAAACTTTATTATTAAAGACTTTTAAGAAACCATTAAGTGCTTATACCACTGCTCCAAACTCTAAATTATCTGTTTTGGGGATTTCTCAAGGTGATGAATTAGCTACTAATGGTGAAGAAATTGAATTCAAAGGTCAAGTTAAAAATGAAGCTTTAAATTATAAATTTGATGTTGAAGTTGCACCATTTACATTCACTGCTTTTAATTTCTTATATAAACATGATCAACCATTAACTAAAATTACTTCATTAGATAGAGGTGTTTGGATTTCTCATTGGGGTGCTTCTTTACAATTTGAAGAATTTTATAAATTAACAAATAAAGCTGCTGAACTATCTAAAGGTTTTTCTAGAGCTGATTTTATGTTGAAGAAATTAGCAATGAAGGCTTCAAATAGTATTAATGCTGTTGAATTAGGCTTAACTGATGATGCTAGAGATATTTATTACACTGATTTGGTTGGTAATGTTTCTACATCTAGACCATTTAATGGTAAAATGTACATTAGACCAAGATACCCAATCTATGGTGGTTGGAATTACAACTTTACCATTGGCTGGACTAATGATTTGAGTGATTTCTTAAGAGATTTGGGTGATGATGAATACTTGGTTGCTGTTCCATTGATTAATGGTCCACTTGATTCTACTTATGATGAAGTTAGATTAAGTTTCTATTTACCAGAAGGTGCTGAATTTATTGAAGTTTCTTCTCCAGTCCCATATGAAACAGTTGAAGATGGTTTTGAAAAATCATATTTTGATATGGAAGCCGGTCATACTAAAAAAACCTTAGTTTTCAACAATATTATTGATGATTTGGGTAGTATTGAAATTCTTGTTAAATATAAATATTCTTACTGGAGTTTTATTAAGAAGCCTTTAGATATTGCCAAGTTTATCTTTATTGCATTGATTAGTTATTTGGTAATTTCTAAGATTGATTTGTCTCTAGAAAAGAAATAAATTTTTTATAGAGATATTCGTACATATTAAATACTTCAAATAAAAAAAAAAGAAAAATTTGACTAGTTTCTTGTATTATTCATATAGTTGTTATATTAATATTTTTTTGTTATAAATATATTTATTCGTAGCGTTCATGTAATCATTAAAAGACATTATCAGACTCCCCTTTCATTCTTGGGACTCTTTTTGGTTCCCAATCTTCTTCAGCTAAACCTTGTAATCTGTAATATTCTTCCTTCAAATCAACATTTCTCTTCTTAGTACCCATTTTAATGATTTCATCTTCACTTAATTCATTAACTTTACGATCTCTTTGTTCATATCTAACAGCAGTAAAACTTGATAACCAGAAAGAACCAAACCCCATCATAGCTAAGAATGGTAAACCAAATAAGATGAATGGATGTTTCTTCAAACCTTTTTGATAACGACCTGCAACAGTAGCATCGTATATGGCTTGTTGTCTCTTAGATCTGAAAACTTTAGAACCAAAGTTAGACATTGTCTTGTGTGTTTCACTAAATGATAATATTGAATATAATTATGAGTATTAAATGGTTATTGTTTTTCTTTTTAAATCTATCGAACTTTTTCATCTTTATAACCCTAATCAGCCCTAAGCAATCTTAACAGCCCTAATCAGCCCTAAATAATCTTAACAGCCCTAATCAGCCCTAATCTGAATGTTTATAGTACGCGATAAGGTCTAAACTAAAACTTGTGTCCACAATTCAATTTCTTTTAAACTTATCATAAAAATAAGATCATTGGAATAAATCTATGCAAAATGAGTTCCACTAATGAAAAACAACCTGGGTTACCACTCCCAAATACTACAAAACCAATTAATAAATCTTATTCAAACCATTTACGTCGTTTTACGATTGTAATTGCATTTTGGATTATAGGTAATGGGAAACATACTGTTTTTTGTAAATTAACAATATTAACACTTTATTTAGGTTCACTGTTAGCTCAAACTGATTTTTCAAGCTTCTCAACAACAATTGCTCCTAAAAAGAAGAATGTCATTTTTATGGTCACTGATGGTATGGGTCCAACCTCCTTATCTTTAACTAGAAGTTTTAGACAACATCGTGATAATTTACCTTATAGTGATACTCTAGTCCTTGACAAGCATTTAATTGGTTCTTCTAGAACAAGATCAAATAATTCTTTGATCACCGATTCTGCTGCTGGTGCTACTGTTTTTGCATGTGGTATCAAAACTTATAATAATGCAGTGGCTGTTGATGCAGATAAAAAGCCTTGTGGTACTATTTTGGAAGCCATGAAGTTAGAAGGTTATTTAACTGGTTTAGTTGTTACTACTAGAATTACTGATGCAACTCCGGCTGCTTTTTCAAGTCATGCTTCTTGGAGAACTTTTGAAGATTTGATTGCTTTACATCAAATTGGTGAATATCCTTTAGGTAGAAATATTGATTTAATGATTGGTGGTGGTAGAACTCATTTCTATCCAAAAAATGATCATACTTTTGGTAAATATGGTTCCAGAAAAGATGGTAGAAATTTAATTTCTGAATCTATTGCTAATGGTTGGACTTATGTTGGGAATAGAACTGAATTTGATGCTTTAGATAATGGGTTTAATGTTAAGTTACCATTAATGGCTCTTGTTGCTGATGGTAATATTCCTTTTGATTTGGATAGAGATGATGCTATTTATCCTTCATTAGAAGAAGAAGCAATCACTGCTTTAAATGCTTTGTCAACTGCTACTAAAAATTCTGATAAAGGTTTCTTTTTATTGATTGAAGGTTCTAGAATTGATCATGCTGGTCATTTCAATGATCCAGCCGCTCAAGTTCGTGAAGTCCTAGCCTATGATAAAGCGTTTAAATCTGTTTTAGATTGGGTTGATGCTAATGACGATGAAACAATTGTTATTTCAACTTCTGATCATGAAACTGGTGGGTTAGCTACTGCTTTACAAACTTCTCCTGATTATCCAGACTATGCTTGGTTCCCTGATGTTTTGTTGAAGGCAAAACATTCTGGTGAGCATTTAAGTGCAAAAATTAGAAATTATCATGGTGATGATTTAGAAAATTTCATTAAATCTGTTTTAGAACAAGATTTAGGTATTTTTGACTACACAAAACAAGATATTGAAACTTTAATTAAACATAAAGGTAGTACACATTTCTACTTGAATAAAATGGTTTCATTTAGATCACAAACTGGTTGGTCGACTCATGGTCATAGTGCTGTTGATGTTAATATATATGCTTATTCAAATAAAAAATCTGGAATGCAAACTTTATATGAAAAATTAGGAGGTAATCATGAAAATACTGAAATTGGTAAATTCATGGAAGAATATGTTGATGTTGATTTAAGTCAAATTACAAAATTAATTGAACATACCCAACATAAACCAAAAATGATTGAACTTTCTTCTGCTATGACTGAAAACATCGATGATTATCATAATGCTCCTCAACATTAAAGTCTTATTTTATTAGCAATTATTCAAAAAAAAAAAAAAAAAAAAAAAAAAAAAAAA